>CANXYI010928898.1:0-12003 GCA_948208565.1 Hura crepitans | reverse complement strand
TATATAAGATGAAAAGTGTGTCTATGACTTGAAAATAACAACTTTTACAATGCAAAATTATACAAACAAAGATTAAAAATGAGTTTTATGAATAAACAATATATAAAATTATATTATGCAAGAAAGCATGATTTTAATGGGACAAAACCTTTATAAATGATGGAAATATGATTATAACTTAAAAACATGATGTTAACAACCAATATTATGAGAAATCATGTGAAAAAAGAATTGAAGTTATAGTTATGGTGAATAATCAAAACATGTAATTGTATTTTACTAGAAAACATAATTTTTAATGCAACTAACCATATGACACTTATGAAAACAAGATTTTCATGATGAATAATATGTATTCTAGCCCTCAGAACTTACCAATAATGATGCTTCAGGTAAACAAACGATTTACTATGGAATAATATCGAATTTATGGAAAAACTCCTCCAAGAACTCTTTTAAATAACTCTAACAATCTCACAATTGCTCTAAACTCTCAATAATATTATGAATTAATGATATTCAAAATACTAACTCTCAAAAAAACTAATGAAAGCTCTCAAGAAAATTTCCTCTTTGATTTTGAGTATATTATTTGAATTATCTCTCACTTGATGATAGAGAGGTAAAAGCTATTTATAAACTTGAATCATATGTGTTTAGATACTTTTTGAACTCTAAATCCAATGTACAAGTCGATTAGAACTTATATGACACGTTCCTAGTTAGATTTTAAGTTTCTAGAGACTTAAAAGTAGAGTTCGAATTAAATTTAGAATTTTATAATTGTTCTACAGAAAATATGGTTTTTCGCAGGAGTCGCGTGACATAAGGTATAGTCGCATGATGGTTCCCTTGTGAAATAGAGGCTTTTAGTGTTTTTATGGCTTACAAATAGAGTCCACTCATATTTATTCTTTATATTATCTCTACTAGGGATTATTCCTAAGTTTTTTAAATAGTTTTTCATCCATTTTGACTCTTTTCTTTTTGGAGGACAAAAAATGACCATTTACCCCTAGGTAAGAATTTCAATTTTTTGGTATTCCTTTATGAAAATTATCCATTTGCCTAAATCATGACTTTAGTTATCATTATTAGGCTTTTTAGGACCCAGAAGCTAGTGTTTACAGCCACTATACTCATTATTTTTGTTATTTTAAGCTTATTTTCTCTACTTTGATGATTACTTAACATATAAGGTGATTAATCATGATCCCCATGTCAATTATAAGAGTAGGTTAATATTTATAAATTATTTTATTCATGTTTTAATTGTTCATAGAAAAATAGTAATTGCACTTACTTTCTAAAATAGACAACTAGTCTGTACGGACTTCCTTTAACGAGGGTTTAGGTTCGCGCAGAATAACTATATTATGTAACCTATTTTTTGTAGTCCTTATGCACCAAGTTGCAATTAGAATGTTTATTGTTATTTCAATCGTTGCTCATTCTAATGATGATATTCATTATAGTAATAACCTTTATCAATAATTGATTAATAATCATGACCACTCATATGTTGTTCATGTTTATTATTATTTTATGATTCTACGCCTTTACTAGTTCCTTATAGACCTCTTATTGTTATTCTAATTGCTTTATTGAGTCTTGTAATTTTGGTCATCCTTATTGGATATGCAGTCCACACAAACCTATTTTGGGCAATATGAAGTCTACATAGACTAATCTAGAAAGCTCATACAATCTGTATGAACTTGACAATATTAAGGTGGAGCAGAATATGTATTTATTTATCTTTGTTTTAGTTTTATACCTTTTAATTCTTTCATTCATTTTAGTTTGTAATAGATAGTTTAATTAAATCATTTTACATGTAAAATCTAACCTCACAACAATCATTTCTCTAGATAATTAATTGGTGTTTTCACAATAAAATAGTTTTAATTTTTCTTTAACAAAAGGTATTATAAAAGTGTATTTTAACAAAGGCCAATCTTATAGAGATGGAAGTTAGAAAATAATGCCAATTCCTAGGGAATACAAGTAACTGTCAGGTCAACAATCAATTAAATGAATAACCCATTTTATGGATGTATAATTTATATAATTATGCTTTGTTGTATATTTTAGTTATTGTATTTACTTTTCCTTGTGTGTAAAAGTGACTTTTATGCTTTTAATTATTTTCCTTGCTTACATGATATGGGATTTAATGTAAAGAAGGTTATACTATTAAGGCATACATAAGATCTAATTTGAACTCTTTTTGGGCAAAAGATTAATAGGTCCTAGTGTAAACTTGGGGGGGAGGGGACTCCAACACAACCGTCTCATTCCTAATGCTTCTATATCGGGTCATGCTTGGCGATTGCTTGTAGTTTGTAAGATTGGAAATAGTGTTTTATTTCTTTAAAGCCAAATTCTTTGATAGATAAATTTTTTCTACTTCTACTTACCTCTCTTCATACGAGAGGAACATTTTACTCAAGTAGTAGATGGTGAATTCAACCTCAACTCATCTTCTTATGTAAGTATGGCTCTTATAAAACTCTACTCAATAGCTAGATATAGAATTAAGGTCGACATGGTTGAGGTGATCTCAATATTAAAGGTGGAGGTACCTCAATCTAGATTAGTCTGAAAAGTACCTAATGGGCCTTAAGAAGATATGCTTGGACACTCGATCGACCCAAATTTGAGAGCTCGAGTGTCCTCCACAAAGCAATTTACCTTGCAGTAAGTGTGAGTTGCCACGTAGGTGATTAGTCTGAAAAGAAAACCAAAAAAATTATGGGTTCAAAAGTTCCCTCTTATTTATGCAAATAGAACAAAAAAAGCCCATGCCTATATAATAGAAAAAGGCCCATTAAAGTTAGCTTAATTAGACTTAATTTGGTCTGCCTTTTAAGAGTTAAAAGGATTATTATTCTAGCCTAAGGTTGAATGAAAAAAGGGGTATAAAAACCCTCTTTTTATGAGTTCAGCCAATACAAGTGATAGATAATTCACTTTTCTGCTTTATTTTTTTCTCTCAAAACTTAGCCACCTTTTTTACTTACCCCTAAGGAGCTGGCCGCCATTAATACTCTTGGTGAAGTTCTTAGACTTGTTTTCTCATGTGGATTACCTTAAAGGTGCTCCCAAAATGGAACACTGTAGTTTGTTACAACTTGGTGTAAAGAAAAGTCTAAAAAAGAGAATCAGCTAAAAGAAAATGGTAAAATCTTCAAATCGATTAGAATATTTTTTTATTTTCTATTTTAAACCTTTCACTACTTGTTTAGAGATCGAGACCTTTTTTTTCCATTATGCATTTGATCTCAAAATTTAACTTGATGAAAAGGAAGCCCAAAGACTAATGGAAGAAGTACATAAGGGGAGTTGTAGGACACATTTTGGTGGACATTCTTTAGCACATAAAATACTTCATATGGGATATTATTAGCTAAATATAGAGGTTGATTGCATTCATTTTGCATGTAAATACCTTAAATGTCAAGTCTATGCCAATAAAATTCATGCTCCTTTGTCTGCATTAAAAGTAATAACGTCTCCCTAGGTTTTTGATAAGTGAGGTATAGATGTGATTAGCTCTATCAAGCTAAAAGCCTTAAATAGCCATCATTTCATTTTAATGGCCATTAACTATTTTACTAAATGGGTGGAAGCATCATCATATGCAAATGTGACCAAATACGCTGTGGTTAAATTTTAAAAGCAAAACATCATATGCAGAGATGGTCTACTAGAAAGGATTATCATAAATAATGATAAGAATTTCAATAATAAAGAAGTTTTAGAATTGTGTGAAAAAATTAGAATTATTCATCACAATTCAATACTGTATTGGCCAAAATTGAATAGAGCTGTGGAAACTGCCAATAAGAATATTAAGAAAATTATACAAAAGATGGTAATCATTTATAAGGATTAGCATGAAATGCTTTCTTTCGCACTATATGGATATTGAACATAGACAAGGACATCCATGGGAGTGACACTATACTCTTTAGTCCATGGAACATAAGTTATCTTGCTATAAAAAGTTGAAATTCCATCCCTAAAGATAATATTAGCGGTAAGCTTGGATGATGATCAATGGTAAAGAGATGATATAATTAGCTTAATATAATTAATGAAAAAAGGCTAACAACATTGTGTCATAGTCAGCTATTTCAAAAACGTATCATGAGAGCTCAATGCAAAGAAAGTAAATCTAAAGGAATTTTAAGAAGGTGATGTGGTGCTAAAGAAAATTATTTCATGACATTTAGATCCTCGAAGGAAATGGGCCCCTAAATGTAGAGGCCTATAAGTAATAAAAAGAGCTCTTTCTAAATGAGCCCTCATTTTGGCAATGATGGATTGAGTTAAACTCTTTAAACCAATAAACAGTGACATGATTCGAAGATATTATGCATAATAAGTTATCTCATGTAATTAACTATCGAATTGCTATTAAAAAAATTGATTCATCATCATCTATTTCAATTTAAGGAGTTATTGTGCCTCTTCCCATTATTGTCGTTCTTTCTCTATTTTTTTCAATATAGAACCCTAAAGAAATATTTACCAAAATAAAATTTAATATGCTAATTAAAAAAGAGACAAGAGATATCACCTTTTATGTTAAAAATAATTATACAAAAATAAATTAAAATGAAAGAAATATAAGAATAAGATGGCATTATTAGAGTTATAAAACAGCAAAATAACATGAAAGTGCAAGAATGAGGAGACATTATTGGAATTATAGAAGAAGAAGGAAACCAACTTAGAAGTCATTCTTGATGTTTTAAAAAATGGCATAAGGAATAAAAAGCGAGTTCATTGGTTTAATGTTACCAAAATTTCAAATCTTAATCATGATTCCAAAGAATTATTAGTATCAAGGGCTGGTAAAGTTGATCAAAAAATGAAAGTTAATAGGGAAAGATATATTTTCAAAACGAAATTTGCATCATACTTTTTTTTTAAAAAAAATTGTGATAATAAAAAACTAAAAATTGCATATTATTTCCAATTTAATAGTCCAAAAGTAAATAATGTGAAAACATTATTATTATTCTAAAAGTATCTAAAAAGCATGGTACTACATCGATACTTGAATGCTTGAAAGAAACTTTTTTTAAAAATAATTTTAGGAGCAAATAATATGGAAAGTTTGTGTTTGAACTTGTATGAATGGAAGAAATATTTCAAACACCTATTTCCATTGATTATCTAAACATTTTGGATTGAACCTATTAAGAGGTATGAATTCAAACTTTTGTTTTGTCAAGCCCATTAAAAGGTGGAAATTGTTACTTGAAAATCGAACTATTTTGAATTAACCTACTAGGATCATTTTTGGTTGAGCCCACTAAAAGGCAGGAATCTTTTCTCTAAAATCAAACCATTTTGGTTAAACCTACTAGGAGGTAGGAATTCGAACCATTTTTTATTAAACCTACTAAGAGGTGAGAACCCTTTCTTGAAATTCAAACCATTTTTGGATGAACCTACTTAGAGGTGGAAATTCGAACCATTTTTGGACAAGCCCACTAAGAGATGAGAACCCTTTTTTGATTATCGAACTATTTTTTATCGAACCCACTAAAAGTTAGGAATCATTCAAATTATTGAATCATTTTTGTTCGAACTTACTTAAAGATAAGAAAGTGAACCATTTTGGTTAAACCTACTAGAAGGTAGGCATTCAAACCATTTTGGTTAAACATGTAGGAAAGCAAAAAATTTATTTTGAAATTAATTCATATTAGTTAGGCCTACTACAAGGTAGGAAATTAAATCAACTTATTCTTTTATTTTTGCATATTTCTAATTTATTAAAAGAATGCAAAAAAAAGAGTAATTGTAGTCACCCAATTTGTTCGGGATACCTAATTCATTTAATACTAATCAAATAGTAATTTAAATGAAGTTTAGACTTGAATATGTAACTTTTAAATATTCTAACAATTTTTTTTGTGTCCTAAACATTGATGTTATTATTCTTTGAATCATTACTATTAGTATTCTTTTTTATGTTTAGCATGTCCATATGATATTATTATAATCCTTATAGTGATTATTTGAGTTTCATTGTTGTAAGATACAAGTCCAAATTTACAAAATAGCCAATAAAGGAATTAGATCAAAGCCCGATTTTAGTCCATAGGCTAATTTATTTTACAATGTTCCTATAAGCCCAATTTAACTTATTAAGACCAAAATAAATATAAAATGTATAGATAATAAATAAAAAGTATAAAGAATAAAAGTAAAGAAAAAATAAAAAATGATGACTAAAAAATAAATATTAGATTGGGTTTGGATCTATGCCCGATTTATGTTATAGACCAAAAGTTGAAATTAGGTTGGCCCAAGTCAGACATAAACTTAAATACATATACAAAGTAATAATAAATAAAGATAATATAGAAAATGAAAGCTAAAAAATGATGACTAAAAAAAGAAAAATATTAGATTTGGTTAGGGCCAAGTTTGATTTATATTACAAACTAAAAAACTGAGTTTGGGCTAGCCCAAGTTAAGCCCAAATTTAATTACATACACAAATTGAAAATAAAGAAAATAATATAAAAAATAATGAAAAGTAAATTTGAATGTTGCTTCTAGAAAAGGGATTACCAGCTGCACATTTAGGACCTATAAAATTAAAGACTAGTTAATAAGGGTTTAAACACATAATTTTCTAGGTAATGCATAAATACAAATCTAAATTTTAGAACAAGTGAAAAGAAAAGATTTTTTGGTAGAAAAGGAAGATTTATATCATTCTTAACATTGTACAAGCATAATAATTTCCCTACTATGAAAGGCCACTCAACAGAAGCATTTAACACATACCAAGGGGAAGAGGAGGAAGTAGCTAAAGATAATTAGTAATAGAGTGAAATGCAAGTCTCAAACACTAAGTACAATTTATTACTCAACTTAGAAACATATGGTGATTTATATTCATTTAGGATGGTCAATATTGACTATTCTTAAATAAATATAAAAAATTGTTAGTATTAACAGTGTCACCTTTATGGTTCCAAAGTATGCCTTATTCCATTTTTTTCTTTGCATGATGAAAATTTTTATTTGTGCTAATTTTTTTAGTTATTATGCCCTAATAATTTTTATTTATCATGTTGCTATAATTTTCTCTACTCAAGTATCTACCATTAGACTAAGTGTAGTATTTGAAAAAGTCTAAAAACCATAGAAAATGTAAATGCTACAATTTTAATGGGAAAATAATTGAAAAAATAGCATAATAAAATCATAGAGTCTCATTCCTCATTAGACATTTTTTTAAAAAAAAAAAAAGGAAAAGTGATAAATTTTAATAGGAAAATTAAAAACCATATCTTTAAATTAAACAACAAGACAATTATCTAGGGAAGTGTATAGAATGAATAACCTCATAACCATGATTGACAATGCCTAAATAAAATAAACCTATTCACAATAGAGTTCTTACATGAATAAAGATTAATGAATAAAAAGAATAAATATCCTATATAGACAAGAAAATATAATCCCACAAGGAAAGGGATACCTCTAGTAATAAGGTAAAAAAAAAACTTACAAAAAGGACAAAAGCTCAAATAATTAGGTATGCAACTTAATCTAATCAATATGAGGCCTTTCTCTTAGCTACCCAGCTAACTTAAACATTGAAATGATAATCCCAAGAACATCGGGAAAAGATCTTATTTGTTTTGTAGGTCATTAACAGTTAACTAGTTCATCATCAATCGTTAGCCTGAACGGACATGAAGCCTAATAAGCCTAAGGTAATTCTATACTTATCAATTGGTGCTTTTGTTGAGAGATGATGAATCAACAAGAGATAAAATGATCAATCGATGGTGGATACAAAATGTCGAATAGTTTATGGCTACCTACTTTTAGCAGAAAGGAAGATAATGCTCAATTGTCTAAAGGGAATAGTTTATCTCAAATTATCACTCTAATTACATAGAACAAGTTAGATCAAGCTCTGGACAGATTTCAAGATTATATTTGTAACAAATTCATGGAGCAACTCTAGAAATTGATACCAAAGCCTACTCTTGAAATTAAAAAGGGCAAAAAAAAGGAAACGCTCATCAAAGAAGAGAAGCAACAAAAGAAAAGATGTTCAAGTTCTTTAAATGATACTGAAACCTTGACCATTGAAGAGTCAAGAGGAAGAAGTAGGTATCGAAGAAAGTACTAATCAAAAAGCTCAACCAGTTCTTCTAACTCATCTAGTTATTCCAGCGGTAGTGCAAAGACACGGGAATCAAAAAACATGACAAGAGAAAGACAAAGCTCAATAAAGAAGTAAAAAAACACAAATTAGACAATTATTTTAAGAAATTTGTAAAAAAATAGAAAGTGGACAACTTTAAAAAGCCAAAGTTCAAAAAAAGCACAGATTCCCCTTTCTCCTAAGAGATTCGAGAAGTTAGATTCCTAAGTTTATGATTAGAAATTCCAATGGAAAATATAAGTAGAAAGCCAATCCCAAGAATCACATAGTTGAATACCTAACACTTGTCAATATACAGATGTTCAATAATGCCCTAATCTATAAAGCCTTTCTTGGAATATTGACAGGTGATATGCTAAAATGGTTTCGTGATTTACCATAAGAATCTATATCATCTTTTAAACAACTCTTAAAAAAATTCAAAACGAGATTCGTTATTCAATTGAGAAGCAAAAACTAGTAATATATTTACAGGGAATAGTGCAAAAAGATGATAAAATTTTAAGATATTTCATTGAGAGATTTAACAATGTCATATTTGATGTAAAGCATCTAAATCCTGAAGCAGTTGTAGTCACCACGATAAACAATGTAAAAAATAACTTGCTTTACAACTCACTAGTAATCAATTGACCATCCGACTTTAGAGAATTAATAGCTAAAGTAAGATAATTCATGGCCCTATATCAAAAAGGGTAGATGAGAGATATTTTTCAGAGCTTTATATTAGGAAAAATGAAGGAAATAGGATGATAAGAACAAGTAGCTCTGGCAAGAAAAGTCCAACTAAAAAGTATTCCCCCAAGCGAAGGGAAGACAACAAAAATAGAAAAAGGGAAAAAATCTAACTCACCCAATGGAACACCACTCTAAAAAACTACTTATACGGGTAAAACAAAATTACAGAATGGTAAATTAGCTAAAGAGGTTAAGTGATAGGTCGTATAGAAAAAGGGATAAAAATAAGTTTTACGATTTTCACAGAGAAATGGGCCACGAAATAAATAAATGTCAACATTTCAAGTAGGAGATCGAAAGGTTAATTCAAAAGAGGCTGCTCAAAAGATTCACAAAAAGAGAAGACCTAGATTCGGAGTCTTACTTGCAAGGGAAAGAAGAGCCCAAAAAAATGTGCAATTCAAAAGATGATGAAGACAAGTAGAAAAGACAAAAGTCCCCTAAACGGGTAAGAACCGACATAATACATATAATTTTAGGAGCAACATCATATGGAGATTGCAAGAATAAAAGGAAATGGCTAAATCATGGCTTTTACATAATAGAAGAATTAGAACTAACAATCCTAATATCTGTATTAGTAAGGGACACTAAGGACATAAGAATCCTACATAAGGATGCCCTGGTCATATAAGCTTACATAGCAAATTTCCTAGTAAAATGAATACTAGTCGACAATGGAGTGTAGTAAAGTTGCTAACTTTAGAAATATATAAAAGAATGAAACTACCCTTGGAAGACTTGATCCCTATCCAAATGCCTTTTATACAAGAGCACAACAGTACTAGTCTATGGGTCGGTTAATTTATATGTAGAGCTAGGAGATAATGTCATTATGAGAACTTAGAAAAGCACCTTTATAGTTATAGATATGTTTTAGAAGTGCACCCTTATAGTTATAAATGTGTTTGTTGCTTACAACATAATTTTTGGAAGACCAATGCTATACACCACTAGGCTATAACTTGTATTTGGTATCTAATCATGAAAATACCAATAGACAAAGAGGAAGCTGTGCTTTATAGAGATCAACAAGCCATGAAAATTTCATACATCCTGATAATAAAAGAAGTTACGAATGGACATACTACAGAAAAGTGTTGTTTAGAAAGAGAAGAATGCCCTAGGAAATTAGAATCTACTGATGGAGTATTGAAAATCAAAGTAGCACTAAGAAAGCAAGTATACTTAGGAAGAGAAATTCAAGTAGACACTAAGAATGGTATCATTAAAGTACGAAGGGACAATATACACATTTTTGCATGCTGAGCAACATTACTGGAATCAACTAAAAGCACATAGTTCATAAAATAAATGTTGACCGAAAGGCAAAACCAATACAATAAAAGAAAAAAAAAAGCATGTGTCCAAATGGAGATTTGTAATCAAAGAAGAAAGCAGCAAACTATTAAAGAATAAGGAAATTAATGAAGTGCAGTTCCCAAAATGGCTTACAAATGTGGTCCTAGTTAAAAAATGGAAAAAATGTGTGTGAATTTCACTGACCTTAATAAGGCACGCGCAAAAAATAGTTATCTATTGCCAAGCATAGATAAATTGGTATATTTAATAGTAGGCCATGAAATTTATAGCTTTATAGATGCCTCTTCAGGATATCATCAAATAGCAATGCTGGAATTAGATTAAGAAAAGATAAGCTTTATCATGAACGAAGGGTTATTTTGTTATAAATTTATGCCTTTCAAACCAAAAAATGCAAGAGCCATACACCAAAGGCTAGTGAATAAAATGTTTAAAGATGAGATAGGTAAATCCATTGAAGTATACATCAATAAAAAGATAGTTAAAACTACAAATGAAAAGAGTCATACATCCAATATGAAAAAAGCTATAGAGATACTAAATAAGTACAATATGAAGTTGAACCCAAAAAACTACACCTCGAAGTAAAATTAAGCAAATTCCTAGGCTTTATGGTCAGTTGAAAGGGAATAGAAGCAATCCTAGACAAAATAAAAGCCATCTTAGACATGCAACCATCAAGAAATATCCATGAAATATAGAAATTAAATAGGAGGATAATAGCTTTGGCGAGATTCATCTCATGTTCGGCAAAGAGATGTCTCTCATCCATTAAAAAGCTCGAGAAAGTAAAGAGTTTCGAATGGAATATCGAGTGTGAGAATGCATTTGAAGAATTAAAAAACTTTAAGTATAAGTCGACCAATTTAAAAAGAGAAACTATACTTATATCTCTCTACATCCAGTGAAATGATCGCATCTGTACTTGCTAGGGAAAAGTCAAGATAATAGAAGCTGGTCTGCTACGCCAACCAAGTTCTAAGAGGAAGGGAAATACATGCCAACAAAATGGAATAGCTATTGCAAGCACTTATGATGAGCCTAAAAAATTAAGAAATTACTTTGAGGCATACATAGTAATAGTCAGAATGGATTTTTGATAAGAAATATTTTGCAAAAGCTAGATCTAAAAGGAAAAATCACGAAGTGGGCAATTAAATTACAATGTTATAACTTACGATTCGAACTAAAAACAATTATCAAAGCTCAAATCCTCATTGATTTTGTTGCAAAATTCATAGGGAAGGAATGAATCCAAAGGAAGTTATGCCAACCAAGTGGGAATTGTTTGCATACAACATAGTTGTAAAAAATAAAGCCAGAGCAGGGGTTATACTTAAAAGACTACATAATATCAAAATCAAATATGCCATGAACATGTTATTCAAAGCTTCAAACAACATGGCAGAGTATGAGGTCTTTATTCTAGGTTTAAAGATAACTAAAGAAATTCATATAAAGGAGCTCATAATAAAATGTGACTCATAGCTGGTGGTGAATAAGATAAAC
Organism: Hura crepitans; assembly: GCA_948208565.1. NCBI lineage: Eukaryota > Viridiplantae > Streptophyta > Magnoliopsida > Malpighiales > Euphorbiaceae > Hura > Hura crepitans. The sequence goes on along the minus strand of CANXYI010928898.1, from coordinate 218 downwards.
AAAAGATTCAAAGCAAAGAGGTAAACATGTTAAAATACATATCCAGGGCAATGGAACATCTAGATAGGCTACACCATGTCAAGACAACATGGGAAATTCGACAAATCCTAAGAGAAGAAAATTTCGGGGTTAACAAACTAGCCAAGGCAACAATCAACTCCTTCACACTTAATATAAAAATAATGATAAAAAAGCAGTAGTCCAGTAATTGATGAAGT
>CANXYI010928852.1:0-10794 GCA_948208565.1 Hura crepitans | reverse complement strand
GTTATAGCTTGTATGCAAGTGTTGTATGCTTTTATATATTTATAGTATGATACATGTTTTGAACTATAGGAGTTAAGTATGATGTATGATTAAGATATAAGTGTGGAGTTATATGCTTAAGTTAATATGGAGTTTGAGATGTAGTTAGTTAAGATGCATGAGATTCTTTAGAAGTGTTGTGTATGCAGGTTACTATTCGAGGTAGTGTTATTGAACAGTCATCATGCTACTAGATTTTTGATATGATGACCTTAACTAGTTTAACCTAATATGTTATTTTAGCAAGCATGTATTATAAGTTTGTACGATAAACAAGTAAATAAAGAAGTTTTTAAGTTATAAGGATTTAAGTAAGGTTGATATCAATTGTGTGCCATCCCTCATTTGGATCTAGGAGCAGTTCGGGTGAGGGGTGTCACATTTGGTGGTATCAGAGCCATGGTTTAGGCATTCCTTGGTATATAAAGGTGATGTATAAGTGCCATAGGTATAAGATCATGCATCACATAAGTATATATTGCTAGGACTTATAAGTACTTTTCATGTAGATTAAATATGGGTGAGAGCACACCTCAAGGTGGAGGTGAAGAAGTTGAGAGCCATGCTTCTACCATAATTAATGAGCCTACAAGCTAGGGACATTTGCACCAAGTGCTACTGTGCAGGCTGCACAGGTACAACTAGCCTTGCTCCAGTAGATGATTAAGCTCCTTAGGTAGGCATGCTACAACTGCTACAGCACTACCTCCATTGGTACAACCACCACTACCTCTATAATTATTATAAAAGACATATCTAGAGAGAGTGAAAAAGATGGGGGTGATAGATTTCATTGGCACTGACCAAGATGATTCAGTAGCATTAGAGTATTAGTTAGAAATGACAATAAAGATCCTCTAATAGATTTAATGTACTACTAAAGAGAATGTTATTCGTGCTACATCTTTACTCTTAGGGGAAGCCTATAGATGGTGAGAGACTATATCTGAGCATAGAGCACCAGAAGAGCTCACATAGGATTCCTTTCTAAGGGAGTTCCAAAAGAAGTACATCATGAAAAATTACTTGGAAGGCAAAAGGTAGGAGTTCACAAATCTTAAGCATAAGCACAGGTCTATTTCAGAGTACGAGAAGGAGTTTGCTAAGCTAAGTCACTATGGCAAAGAGATAGTCCCTACAAAAGCTGAGAGATACAAGCAGTTTGAGTGTAGGCTCAACCACGATATCATATTACTTGTGGTAGCCATAAAGATCAAGTTTCCTTTTCAATTGCTATAACTCATATAATTGAAAAGATACAGAAAAAGAAAAGGGAGAGTTTTTAGAGGGAGAGGTCTTATGGCTAGGGTCAAGCTAGCTCTACTCTTAATACTCAGAAGAAACCGAAGATAGAGCAGACACAATAGTAATAACAATAGTGGAGATAGGGACAGATATAGAGGTATGGACATAGAGCTCAATCTAGATATAAGCAGTAGACCTAAGCATCTAATACATCAATATTTGCTACTAGAAGTACTCTAATGGCAGTATGTGAGTACTGCAATAAGAATTATAAAGGTATATGTTAGAGAATGATACTAGAGCTTGTTTTAGGTGTGGTTCCATAGATTATCTCCTCAAAAATTGTCCTAAGAAGTTAACAACCTCTATATAGCCTCAGGCTTAATCTCCAATTGTTACTAGAGGTTAAAAGCAAGACAGAGGTCATAGATATAGGGGTAGCTAGAGGGCTAAATCTGAGATAGTTAACAGAGCTGAGCCTAAAGCTCCAGCTATGCAAGACACCATCAGGGCCAAAGAGGAGGCTGATTCCCTAGAAGTTATAGTAGGTACTTTCTACATCTTTGATTTACTTGCTATAGCATTGATTGATCCAGGATCAACTTATTTATACGGATGCACAACACAGCACCAGATCAATGTTTAGAATCAGAACTACTTAACATAGATGTTATGGTTAGCAACCCCATAAGATAGCATGTGATAGTGAATAAAGTGTATAAAGAATGTCCTTTAATAGTACAAGGACATAAGTTTTTTTATGATCTCATTAAATTGCCACAAAATGCATTTAACTTGATCTCAGGCATAGATTGCTTATCAAAGCATCATGCAATAATGGATTGCATAATAAAGAGGATTTCTCTCAAGACAATGGATGGGTCAGAGATCACAATAGTAGGTGAAAGGACAAATTTCATATCTAATGTTATCTCAACCTACAGTTAGAAGGGTGATAAGAAAGGGTTGTGAAGCATATCTAGCATATATGATTGACAAAAGAAGGGAAAAACTATATGTAAGTCAGATACCTATGGTGTCAAAGTTTCCCGATATATTCCCAAATGTGTTACCTAGTTTACCACTAGAATAGGAACTCAAGTTTGGACTTCAGGTCTTTTTTGGTACAACATTAGTATCTATAACTCCCTATAGGATGACTCTTATAAAGTTGAAAGAATTGAAGATACAATTACAAGAGTTGCTTAATAAAGGGTTCATTAGACCAAATATTTCACCTTAGAGAGCTCCAATCTTGTTTGTGAAGAAGAAAGATGGATTATTGAGATAGTGTGTTGATTACAAATAGCTAAACAAAGTTATAGTTAAGAACAAGTATCTATTACCTCATATTAATGTCTTATTTAATCAATTTAAAGGAGCTAGTGTCCTCTCTAAGATTGACTTAAGATTGGGGTATTACTAGTTGAGAGTGAAAGAAGCGGATGTGGCAATGACAGCTTTTCTGACTCGATATGGACATCATGAATTTTTGGTAATCCCAATTAGGCTAACTAATGATCTTACAACTTTCATGGATTTGATGAATAGAGTCTTTTGACCTTATATAGAACAATTTATGGTTATGTTTATTAATGATATACTGGTTCACTCTAAGAATAAGAAAGATTATGTTTAGCATCTTCTAGTTATTCTGTGGACTTTGAGAGATGAAAAGCTCTATGCCAAGCTAAGCAAGTGTGAGTTTAGCTCGATAAGGTGTCCTTCTTAAGGCATATAACTTTTGTAGATGGTATCAAGGTTAATCAAAGTAAAGTAGAAGCAATCTTAGAATGGAAGCTATTAAGGAATGTGACAAAGATTAGAAGTTTTCTAGGTTTGGTAGGCTATTATACTCGATTTATAAATGGCTTCTCTAAGTTTGTATGGGATGATATATTTTAGGAGAGTTGTGACAAGGAGAAGACTATGTTGATAGAAGCTCTAATCCTCACATAGCCAATATCTAGAAAAGACTTAATCATATACAATGATGTATCCTTGAATGGCTTAAAATGTGTGTTAATGCAAGAAAGTAAGGTTGTTACATATGCCTCTATACAGTTAAAGCCACATGAGAAGAATTACCTGACACACAATCTTGAGCTAGCGACTATAGTGTTTGCATGAAAGATATGGAGACATTACCTTTATAGAGAGAAGTGTTATGTCTACATAGATTACAAGAGCCTGAAGTACCTTTCTACACAGAAAGAGTTGAATTTGAGATAGCATAGATACATAGAGTTGATTAAGGATTATGACTACCTTATTGACTATTATTCTGGTAAAGCTACTATTATGGTAAATGCCTTGAGCAAAAAGTTCATGTTAGCTATGAGAGCTATGAATGTTACATTGAAGCATATGGATATTGCAGCTTTATTAGTTAAACTACAGTTAAGTCGAGTCTTCTATAGTGTGTGAAAGATGCATAGGACGATGACAGCAAGCTTATGATTATCATGGGTTTATCTAAGAGGGGAAGTCCATAGAATTTGAGATCAAGAGTGATGGACATTTGTATTACCAAGATTGTCTGTGTGCCAAATGTGGAAGAATTGAAGAAATACATATCGTAAGAAGCACACAATGCTTTATATGTTATGCACAGGTCTAAGGTGTACCAAGATTTGAAGCCTTATTATTAGTGGCATGGTATGAAAAGAGATGTGATAGAATTCATGACCAAATGTCTCACTTGCTAGCAAGTTAAAGTTGAGCATCAAGTTCCTTCTGGATTTCTTTATACCATCGCAATACCAAAATGGATATAGGACAGAGTCATCATGGACTTTAAGGTTAGATTACCTATGACTAGAAGCAAGGGTGATTTGGTCTAGGTGATCATAGATAAATTAAGCAAGATTACTCATTTCATACTAATAAGGATAGACTATTCCCTCAAAAAGCTTGTGAAGTAGTATATTGATGAGATTGTAAGATTACATAGAGTGCCATCATCTATTACATCATATCATATCATATCAAGACCCGAGATTTACCTTGAGATTTTAGAAGAAACTGCATAATGCCTTAGGTGCTTAGCTCAGTTTTAGCATGGCATTTCATCCATAAATGGATGGACAATTCAAGTGAGCCACTCAAGTAACTTATGTGCTTGAGTGACTTTGATACTAGTTATTTGTGATACTTATGATTGAAACATGTTTTATAGGTGCTAAAAGATATGTTGAGAAGTTGTACTATAAAGTTTAGAGGGAGTTGGGATTAATACCTCTCCTTAGCAGAGTTTGCTTATAACAATAGTTATTAGACAAGTTTAGGCATGGCACTTTATGAGGCTCTATACAATAGGAAGTGCAGTTCTCCTATCTATTAGAGTGAACTGAGTGAGAACAAGGTTATGGGACCATACTTGATTAAAGATGCTAAAGAGAAAGTTAAAATTATCAAAGATAAATTAAAAGCTACATCAAATAGATAGAAGTCCTATGTGGATTTGAAGTGGAAATAGATTGACTATAAGGTTGATGACAAAGTGTTTCTCAAGGTACCACCATGGAAAAAAGTGCTAAGATTTGGCAAGAAAGGCAAACAAAGTTCGAGGTTTATCAATCCATATGAGATAATAAAGCATATGGGATCAGTAGCCTATAGACTATCTTTACAGCCAGAGTTGCAATGGATACATGATATCTTTTATGTGTCGATGCTACAGAGATACAGGTCAAACCCTTCATATGTGTTAGCTATAAAAGAGGTAAAAGTACAACTAGACTTAACATATGAGAAAGAACTGGTGAAGATTCTAGCATGTAAAGTAAAAGAGTTGAGGAACAAGATAAGTCCATTAGTAAAGGTGCTGTAAAGGTATAAAGGCTTAAATGAAGGAGCAGTATCCATAACTAATTGGACCAAGTAATTTTAAGGTTAAAATTCTCTTAAGAAGGGAAGAAATGTAACACCTGAGAATCCTGATGTTATGAATAGTACTTTTCGTGACATGAATAGTGTTTTACCGAGACTTGAGTTACATAAATGCTATCGAATGGAAGTATTATTTATAATATAATTATAAGCAATATTTGAAATGAAAATCAAGTCATTAAGATAGCTAAAAATAGAAACCAAGTTTTTACAGTAGTGTTTTATGAATAGTAACCTAGTCAAAGTTGAACTGATAATTATGTTTGACTCAAAAATGTCATAATTAGATACTGAAATATTCCAAATCATTCATAGGTATTGGAATTTTTGAATATCAAGAGATTTTCTAAAAACTAAACAAGGCTAAAAGTATCAGTTTAAAATTATTTTTTGAGGTTTTTTAGTAGAGTTTGTTCAGAACCTTTGAGTATTATTGCGTATGATTTATTAAGATCCTAAAATATGTTAATTGAGGTTTTAAAATGGAAGAAAGAATTTTTAAAGAGGGAATTATGGGTTAAGAATATTATGGGCATTTGGATTTTAAGTAGATCTAATCCTAGCCTTTGCTTTCATGGATTATAAAAGGGGTCAATAAGAGAGTTAAAGGAAAGAGGAAGTGTCTTATTCCCTCTCCCTCAAACCTAATGCCATCTCTCCTTATTTCTTTATCCATTTTTCCATCTTTAAGCTTTCTTTTACCTTGGTTAAGCCCTTATTTCTTCAATTGATCTTTACCTAAAGCCTTTTAAAACATGATTATATTATTGTAATCAAGGAGTAATTTTGGAGAATTTGAGGTTTTGGGATTTATGTAAATTGTGATCAATTTATGAGTAGGTGGTCTTATATGGGGTTTTACATTTTTATGGGGTGTATTAAGGTTCCAATTAAAGATATATGTGATTAATTTGGATAATTCAAACTTATAGATTTTATTTCGGATTTTTAATGGATTTTTCCTATTATTTTTGTAGAAAAAGAGAGGAAATTGAAGGATAAAGGGAAAGAAAAAGCCAATTGAAGATTTTTTTGAGTATTTGGAGCCTTTGGTGTTTTTATCCAATGATGTTAATGCATTAAAGTGTGTGTCTATGTATTAAAGTGTGTGATTAATGCTTTAGGTGTGTGTATGTTTATGAGATATGATATGTGTATAATTGGTAGTTAGTTGATGATAAATGCATAAATGAAGAAAAGATACAAGATGTATGTGTATGTTTATATGGCTGAAATATATGTAGAGTGATTCTTGAGTGTATGAAATGAATAATGATGAATGAAAGTGTAAATTACGCTAAAAATCATGAATGAGAGGCATGTAATATGTAATTGATAAGAATGTTGATTATGGTAAAAAAGTATATGCTAGGGCAATTGTTAACACTATTAGACTAAAGGATGTTTATTGAACATGCTAATGTGTAGTTGTGAACATTGATGTTTGATAAAATGAGTTGGTCAAAACAAATATAGCCTAAAAACTATGATTATAGGTGTTTGATCATTTCAATAATTCATGCATGTATAATGTATGTATGTGTTAGCATGAATATAATTGAGTAATAATGATGTACGATAAGGAACTAGATGTGAAGGGAATATGAAATGAGTATAGAAATCATGCATGATATAATGAAAGAAAGCATGACTAAACCTTTTAAGGCACCATGATGTGTTATGTAACAAGAGAGATAATTATGCCAAGAATTAAGTTTGCCTTATGATGATCATAATTTGATTAGCTAAAAAAATGGATAATGACTTTTCATGAAAAGTGATCCTAACCTTATATGTAGGCATGGCCGAATGGCCTAAAGGTATGTAAATGTTGATTTATGGTACACTTTTGAACATATGATAAAATTATGATAGAAAAAGGAAGTAATTCATGATGTGTGACAGAAAGCATGAAATTAATAGCATAATGACTTAATTCAACATAAAGGAAGAATAAGAAAAGCCTATATGAGAATTAACAATCTAGTCTAGATTGGTTGATTAGTTAACTAAGGAGATTAATAGCTATTAGGGTACTTCAGTGCCACTTTATTGCCTTTGGGCCCAAATAAGATGAGGGTACAACCGCATAAGCCTCGACTAGGTACTGTACATACATATGATATGAGGACAATCATGTAACTGGATCTTGTACATACATATGATATAAGTACAGTCATGTAAGCCCTGATTGGGTATTATACATATACATGGTATAGATACAACTGTGTAAGCCCCGACTAGGTGTTGTACATATCTCATTATCCAATATCGAGACCTTGTCTATTGATTATAGGTAAAGCAAAGCAAATGAATGACATTACTAAAAGAAATTAAAAACTTGAAAATAATCACTTGAAAACTATAATGGTTATACATGTAAATTTATGTTATAAATTACATATGATAAACTCATATTTATTTACACACACACCTATAACACCACCTACATATTCCTGAAGGAAATAGGAAAAGAGCGCTACTTCCTGTGAGGTCACCCATCCTTTGATTTCTCTAGGGGCCTTTCATTTAACTTCTACTCAGGTTAATCCTATCCAATGTGAAAATTTTACTTAATGGATTTAATGATCTGTGGTGAACCTCCCAAGCATATGACACTCATATACCTGATCTTATTGCCAAATATCAGCCTAAGCTGTTACTATAGCTAGAAGCTCATTATACACAACTATAGGCCAACACACTAGCTGTCTAGACATCATATCACTTAACCACCCACCATAACATGCATGAGTGCCTTCATCTACTAAGTATCACAACTTAATAAGACAACATCATACTTGGATTGTCTTTGGCTGCACTACTGGTCGTCCTCATCATACCACCTAAATCTATCACTTGTGCATCGGACACCCAATACACTAAGTATACACTTAGTGGTGAATTTAACCAAACATACAATGTATTGTAAACACAATCATGCACACAATTAGTTCTTAGTGTCATCTACTTATTGCCCAAGTCTTCCTATTAAAATTCCTTATCATTTCCACTCTCTCTTTAAGCAATGCTTCGAGACTACTTTTTATCTTGCCCATATTACCTCATCTGGACCATTAACCTAGGTTTCTAATGCTATTTTAACTTTGCTTACTTGTGATATATATTAGCATCCCTCTATGCCATTAATTTTTCCAATACTTAAGGTACCTGACTTTAACAATTTATTAACTTATTCTTATAATCACTTGATCAGTCTTCTCAATTAAGCCCTTTTCATTTTATATATGAAGGGTACTGTATGCCTTACTTCAATTAGGTAATTCTTTTGAGGTTTATTTAGGAAGGTCTCACTTTTATTCTTTTTTTTATGATCTACTTACTTCTGTATGCTCTTATTTTCCCATCACAATTCCATTAGTCTTTTACTACCTTTAGGATTCCTATTAAGATTATATATGTTTATTAAGTCTCTTTTTATAGCTTATTTTTTGTTCTTATTAACTTTACTCATAGGCTATCTCAATTATGATAATGAAAATATTATTTCTTTTATTATTATTATTCAATCCATTTAAATTCCTTAATTATTCCATTTATACCCATAAGGTCCAGGAAGAACTCCTAACTACTGGATAATGGGAATCACGTTGTGCAATAACCCCCATTTTGGGCCTTAGTACCTACACCTACCTGGTCTAAGAACCCGATAGATACCGAGCTATACAATGGCCCACATTTTAGACCTCAATGTTTGTACACACCCTTCGTCCGATAGCAAAGATCAGTTCCTCAGAACCTCCTAATATTGGAAAGTGAGATAGCAGGGATCAATCCATAGACCTCCCAATATCTGTAAAAGGGATAGTAGGGATCAGCCCCGTAGGACCTCCTAATATCCCAAGATAGATATCAACATAAGCAAGGTATCTGGTGGATAGTAGGGATCAGCCCCGTGGGACCTCCTAATATCCATAAATGGGTAGTAGGGATCAGTTCGTAGACCTCTCAATCCCCAAAGTGTGCAAGCTCAAATCAATACTCTGTAGCTACACCCACTAGATATAGGCTAAAATTTATGTAGACTCAGCCTCTAGCAGTTGTTAATCCCTAGTTGACTGGTCAACTTATCCAGTATATACTCAACCAGTACCTATATTCCATTTTATTTATTTCACAACCATTATTTCTATTATTTAGAATGTCCATAACAGAATTGTCTTATCTTCGTCTTGTCAACTTACTTAATTTATAATTGAAGTTCCATCTAATGTCCCTCTAGTTTCATTAAGCTACCATATCCTCAACTCAAGTTTCATTCCTTTGATTTATATTGTTTGATTTTCTTTCATCTCATTTTACATCTTGTGCGAGTTTCTTTCTCCTGCCAGAGTATGCTTGTTTTACCTTACCTTCATTTATCTCAAAGTATTTTACCCTTCAGTTTTATATTACCTCTTCCTTTCATTATATTATGACAACTTAGTTCCCAAGTTTAGTAATTTGCCCTTGTTATTATTATAATCGTGAAGGTGTTTTATTTCTTGTATTGTCTGGTATTTTGCTTAATATCTTTATAGAATTCTTTACAATAATTATACCATGTATCTATACCCAGTACTCTATCAATTATACTCTCTATTTTATACCCGAATTCTCTAAAGTTACCATTTATTGATTCTTTAAATTTCTACCCATTCATTATTTGTTTATTAACAGTTTCTTACCTTATCACATAATTTAATCCTTCGGCACTTTTTACAATTTTGCAGCTCTATTTCTAGTTCTATCCCTAAACCAAACCAATTAATAATTTTTCTTCTCCACTAAATAGTTATTTAACTTATGTTTAGGTTAATGGGACACATTTATTAAATTAGTTCATCTGATTAGATATTTTCAGACAATTATGGGTCATTTTTATTTCCTAGACAATTACAAGCCTTTTTATGTAAATGTTACTATTCCTTTTGTAACTTCTTCCCACTAATCTCCTAGTCAATCCATTTTTCCTTCACCTCAAGCCACTATGCCTTAAAGTATTCTACATCATCCAATGTTAAGTTTATCTTAACATACCTAGCCATCATCTCTAACCTAAATTCTTAAACTTCCACCTAACATTTGACACTATACTTATTTTATGCAATGTCCTCACATGCCATTTCCCCATACATCATCTCCACATCATAATTTATCATCATTTTACCCATAACCATACAATTTTTTCCATATTCCATACCACTGCCATGTTATACATCATGTTACCATCCTAAGATCTCATGCTTTCATGCCATACACCTATACACATACCATGACATACACTTAATCATATATGCATCACAAGCCTACACATACTTTTTACATTGCACTCACATCTATATCACCTTATATCCTCTAAATTCATGTCCTAGCATGCCTAACAAATCCATATCACCATACATACCCACACAACCACAACTTCCATACATATACACATGACTTCAATCCTACATTTCTCTAACATACATAGCATGTTTCAGTTAAATTCACTTACAGTGGGCTCCCAGTCATGTTAAAGCCATTTCAGAACCACCAATTCCAACTTCCTCCATCATGACCACCAATTCCATCTTCCTCCATCATTCTCCACCATTTCTCAATATGCCATATTAGGGT
>CANXYI010928750.1:0-20145 GCA_948208565.1 Hura crepitans | reverse complement strand
GGCTGAATGGTGTGCATAAAGGGCATGGCATGTGTATTCATGGGTATAACATGCTAGGTATGGCATTGACATGTAAATGAGATGTACAACTTATGGTGGGAATGTGAATAATAATAATAAGAGGTATGGGATGGTAGCTTGAACAATAGTGACCTAAATGGATGTGTTAACATAAATAATGATAAGCAAAATGGTGATTTTATGTGTACAATGGTTGGCATGAACATGAGAAATAGTTTAATGGTGATTATGAGATGAAATTGATCCAGAAATTAGGAATTTTAGATTGGTATGCTTAGTGCTATAAAAGGCTCAATGTTAGAAAACGACTAAATGAATAGTAACTTTACGTCAAATGACCTAAAATGGAAGAATGTGTGACAGTATGTGTAAAATGAACATGGGTGATGTTAATTAGATGGCTGAAGGTGAACAATGAATAAAAACTACCTGAGTGAATGATGAATAGTGTATTACCCCATCAGTTAGACACCCACTGCATAGGTTGATCGGTAAACTAAAGAGTTAACAGCTACTATGCTGTTGGTCTTTCTAGGGCCATAATTGTTTTTGGTGTTAGCAGGTGCAGCCATCGAGGTTCTAAGGTTAAACCCTGCACACTCGAGTATTGGGCGGTCCACTTGGACTAATCCCTACTACCCATTAGCTGTCTGTGGATATTAGGAGGTCTCATAGGGCTGATCCCTGCTATCCTAGTTGCTGATATTAGGAGGTCTATGGACTGATCTTTGCTATCTACCAGTCAGATATTGGGAGGTCTATAGATTGATCCTTGCTATAGAACCTAGTAGGTCAGCTACTAAGGCTTAAAATGAGGGCCACTGCATAGGATAAATCCCGCTATCTAGTGTCTTAAAGTGTAATATGTTTGTTATAAGCCTAAATAACATTAAACTTCATAACGATAATATTATTTGACTATAGATAATGGCAATTGAGGTACTACATGGATTTAAATAACTAAGCTGGTTAAATGATAGATAATTAGTTACTTGTATAACAAGGCATTGTAAGGCATGGTATGTGAATGGTAGCTAGTCTAATAAATTTGCATGAACATGATTATAAAGTCTATGCATGTATATATACGACCACATACGTGTGTTTGCATTCATGACATACCTTTATTGTGTTAATTCCATCATTGAGTGCATACTCAGCATGTCGGTGTTTCGATACGCAGGCTATAAATGAGGTAGCAGTCCAACTTCATCAGTGCAGTATAGCTATTGGTAATTCTCTTTTTAGGTATATTTTTGTACTCTTTTAGTAGTGCACTCATATATATTAGAGTTAGAATTAGGTAGTGAATGTACCTTATAAAAACTCATATATTTAAATTATATGTTTGTGAAAACTTGAATCTTGGTGGATATACACACACACACACACACACACACACACACACACATATATATATATATACATATATATCTGAGACCTTGAGAGTGCTATGTGTCTAATATTGATGATGGTTTGGGGGACTAGAGGGGTTCAAGAGTTGAGGATTGAGATTGCCACATTATAGAAGTGCTTTTCATGTAGGAAAATTTTTGGTTTTTCACCTGAGAAGCTGTTATGCTGCCTAAATTTTTGTAAAATAAATGACAGACATAAACTGGTGTTTTATCATAATAAAATAAGCAGTATTAGAAGGTTATATAGTAATAACCACTAATCAGTTAAGATTGGATAAAGATGTCAAACATGCTATAAGTGTTAAACAAATGAAGCTTAGGGTAAATTAAAAAGGGGTGACCTTTGGGAAGTAACACTTTTTATCAGTTTCCTTCGGGAATGGGTAAGGGGTGTAACATTTAGTGGTATCATAGCAAGTTTAGGGATTCCTAGGTGTACTACCCATAAGTGCATAGGTCTAGGACTTTGTATTTCAATCAAAGCTACATTTCATGAAGCTAATAAGTTTTTTTGTACAGTGATACAAGATGAGTGAGTAGATCCCACCCGAATGGGGTAAAGAAGTGGCTAGCCATGCTTCTACCACCATCCATGGACTAGAGGTTAGTGTAGCCACACTAGAGGTAAGTGATGCTACTCACTAGCCACCATCTTAGCCATAGCCTCAAACTTAGGCTTCACCAACCCTACTGTAGAAGATTATAGAGCTGTTAAGACATACTACTGCTCTACCACCACCACCACCACTACCTCCAGCTCCCGTACCACCTCCACCAACTCCCCCAACATTGTAGAAAACTTACCTAGGTTTAAGAAGATGGGAATAGTGGATTTCTTAGGTGCTAGGGAGGATGATGCCGTGAGGGTGGAGTATTGGCTGGAGCGGACTATGAGAACATTAGAGTAGTTGGAATGCACAGAGGAGGAGTTTTTGAAGTGTTCTACTTCTCTTCTACAAGAAAAGCCTTTCGACTAGTGGGACACAATGAAGAAGAGGAAAGAAGTGGCAGAGATCACTTGGGATTACTTTTTGAAGGAGTTCTGTAACTGATACATTCTAGAGTCCTATAAGGATAAGAGGATTTAGGAATTTCTAGACTTGAAACAGGGGCGGAGAACAGTGTCAGATTATGAAAAGGATTTTACTCACTTAAGCAAGTATGCTGAGGAATTCATACCCACTGATGAGGAGAAATGCAAGAGGTTCGAAAAGGGCCTCAATGTTAAGCTGAGGATACAGATTACTACCACAAAGATTAGAGACTTCTCAAAATTGGTAGCTATAACCTATGATATAGAGGACAACCTATAAGATAAGAGAGAGATATTTCAAAGGAAAAGATCCTTTACTACTAGTCAGATGAGTTCAGCCTAAGGAGGGGGCAAGAGATAGAGAGAGTTCCACCCTACTTAGCAGTCTCAGAGACAATCAAGATAGTAGTCCTAAAGGCGGGCTCCACCTCAGAGGTTTGGTTAGGCTTGTCCTCTTACTCCTTGACCATCACAGTAAGCCTTGAGTGCTCCGGTGTCTATAGCTAAAAGTGCACTTTTGACATGTGGTAGTTGCTAGACGAGACATTAAGGACATTACTGATAGTATAAGAGATTAGAGTGCTTCATATATAGACGTAAAGATCATTTTTAGTGGGACTGTCCTTAGAGACAACCCAAGGCTGCACAAACTCAGGCATCAATGGTAGTAGCACCTAGCATAGGACTAAGGCGGTAGAGATAGGAGCAGTCGAGCACTAGCCAGAGGACAAGATTAGAGACTAGAGCTCCAACATGGTAGTATGCTATCTTCGGTTAGGAAGAAGTTGAAGCACCAAACGTCATTACTGGTACCTTCTTTTTATTCGATGCACCTATGTTAGCATTAATTGATCTTGGTTCCACACATTCTTATATCTATATGACACAAGCACGAGATAAGGGCTAGAGCTAGAGTTTATAGACTTAGACATCTATGTGAGTAACCTAATTGAGTACTGTGTAATGGTGAACATAGTTTATAGACACTATCCTCTAGTAATCCAAGATCAGACTTTTCCAGTAGACCTAATTAAACTTCCCTTTCATGAGTTTGATATCATACTGGGTATGGATTGGTTGTCAGAACACAAAGTGATAATTGATTATGAGAAAAAGATGTTGAGTTTGTAGATTCCAGATTGACAAGAGGTGACTATTATGGGTAAAAAGAGTTCTTTACCTAATATCATTTCAACCATTACAGCCAGGTGACTCATACGAAAAGGATGTGAAGCATTCTTAGCTTATGTGGTAGATACTAGGACAATAACAGCTAGCCTGAGTAGATACTAGTGGTGTCTAAATTCCCTAATGTCTTTCCAGATGAGTTACCAGGGTTACATCCACTTCAAAAGTTGGATTTCAAGATTGAGGTATATCTTGGCATGAATCCAGTATCCATTACACCATATAGGATGACACCAACAGAGTTGAAAGAGTTAAAGGTGTAGTTGCAGGAGCTATTGGATAAAGGATTCATTAGGCCTAGAGTTTTGCCATATGGAGCACCTATATTGTTTGTGAAAAAGAAGGATGGGTCACTTCAATTGTGTATCGATTATAGGCAATTGAATAAAGTAACAATTAAGAATAAATATCAATTGCCTAGAATCGATGACCTATTTGATAAATTACGAGGTGCTAGTATCTTCTCTAAGATAGATTTGAGGTTAAGATATCACCAGTTATGAATTAAGGAGACTGATATCCCTAAAACTACTTTTAGGACTCAATATAGGCATTATGAAATCCCGGTGATGTCCTTTGAGCTCACTGATGCCTCGATAGCCTTTATAGACCTATTGAATCGAATTTTTAATCCCTACTTGGAATAGTTTATTATGGTGTTCATAGATCATATTTTGGTGTATTATAGAACTCGGGAGGAACATGAACAACACTTCAGAATTATGTTGTAGACCTTGAGGGAGAGGCAATTGTACAACTGAGCAAGTGTGAGTTTTTATTAGAAGAAGTAGCCTTTCTAGGTCACATTGCCTTAGTTGAGGGTATTAGAGTAGGCCTGAGTAAGGTTAAGGCTATATTGGAATAGAATCCCCGTAGGAACGTGACAGAGATTTAGAGTTTCCTAGGATTGGTAGGATATTATCAAAGGTTTATGAAGGGTTTCTTGATGATTCTTGCTCATTTGACATGATTGATAAGAAAAGATGTGAAGTTTGAATGGGATGATAAATACCAAGCCAGCTTTAACATATTGAAAAGAATGTTAACGGAGGCTTCTATCCTTACTTAGTCAAGATAGGGAAAAGAGTTTGTGATATATAGTGATGCCTCACACAATAGACATGGTTGTATTTTGATGCAAGAAGGCAAGGTGATTGCATATGCCTCTAGACAATTAAAGCCTCAGAAAAAAAGAATTATCTCGCACATAATCTACAATTGGCTGCCATTGTATTTGCATTAAAGGTGTGGAGATATTACCTGTATAGAGAAAAGTGTTATATCTACACCGACCATAAGAGTTTGAAGTACTTGCCCACACAAAAGGAGTTGAACCTCAAATAATGGCGATGGATAGAGTTAATCAAGGATTATGGCTATTTAATTGACTACCATCCAGGAAAGGTGAATATTGTTATAGATGCTTAAAGTAGGAAATTGATTGCCACCCTAAAGATTATGCATGTTAGAGTGGAGTACACAGTAGAAAATGCAATTTTGGCTGAACTGCAAATTGAACCTAACTTTAAGCTATAGAAAAAGGAAACCCAGTTGAGGGATGAACAAATGGTGCAAACCATAAGTAAAGTTAAAGAGGGGAAGCCGACAAGGTTTGAACTAGGTGATGATGGAACCTTATACTACCATAACAGGCTGTGTGTACTAGATATAGATGAATTAAAGAGGTAGATCTTGAATGAGGCTCATGAAGCTCCATATTCTATGCACCCAAGAAGTATAAACATATATCTTCATTTGAAACCTTAATACTGGTGGCCAGGAATGAAGTAAGAAGTAGCTAAATATGTGGCTCGATCCTTGACTTGTAGGCAAGTGAAAGTTGAACACCAGGTTCCTTTTGGATTGTTACACCTGATTGCAATCCCAAGATGGAAATGGGAGAAGATTACCATGGACTTGGTAATGGGGTTGCCACTGACTAAAAGTAGGTGTGACGCTATATGGGTAATAGTGGATAGATTAATGAAGACATATTACTTTATCCTAGTAAGGATGGATTATTCCTTGGAAAACTTGGCTCAACTTTACATTGATGAGATTGTATAGTTACATGAAGTGCTAGTAGCCATCATTTTAGATTGAGACCTAAGGTTTACCTCCAGATTTTGGAAAAAGTTACAAGAAGCATTATGTACTCGATTGACATATAGCATAGCATTTCATCCTTAAACGGATGGACAGTCAGAATGGGTGATACAAGTGTTAGAAGATATGTTGTGTAGCTATGCAATAGAGTTCAGAGGCAATTGGGATCAATACCTATCATTGGCTGAATTTGGCTATAACAATAGCCACCAAACTAGCTTAGGAATGGCACCCTATAAGGTATTATATGGTAAAAGGTGCAAAACTCCCCTTTGTTAGAGTAAAGTAGGGGAAGGCAAGATTGTGGGATCCAACTTGATTAGAGATACAGAAGAAAAGGTTAAGATTATAAATGAATAGATTCAAAGCCACCTCGAATAGACAAAAGTCATATGAAAATCTGAAGAGGAGAGACATTAAGTATAAAGTCAGTGAATGAGTGTTCTTGAAAGTGTCACCATGGAAGAAGATGCTTAGATTTGGTAGAAAGGGGAAACTTAACCCCAGATTCATCAGTCCCTATGAGATCACAGAATGTGTGGAACCGTTGGCATACAGATTGGTATTACCTCCTGAGTTACAAAAAAAATCCATGATGTATTTCATGTATCGATGTTAAGGCAGTACAGATCGGATCCTTCACATGTGATAGCTACAGAGGAGATAAAAGTATAGCCAAACTTAATGTATGAAGAAGAACCGATTAAGATTTTGGCTAAAGAAGTGAAGCAGCTAAGAAATAAGTTAATTCCCCTATTAAAGGTGCTATGGAGACACCACAACACAACAGAAGCTATGTGGGAAAGTGAAGAACAAATGAAGGCACAATGCCTGTATCTTTTCATAACAGGTAATTTCGAGGGTGAAATTTCTTAAGAAGGGAAGAATTGTAACGCCCATAAGTGTAAATTCTATAAACAGTACCTCCTTGGCATGAATAGTATTTTTTTGTGAGTTAGGGCACCTTAATGAGGCCAATAAGGGGCATATTGGCCATAAAACTTTGACGAGCTAGAAAATGGACAAAATGAAAGAATTTAAAAATTTAGCAGGACCACTAAATCATTTCAAGTTAAGAACTAGTGAATAGTGATATAAAATAAGATTGTGCCACGACAGCCCTAGTATGTTCCCGGACAGACTTGAAAATGCCATACCTTAAATCTCAAAAATTCCAATCTACATGGTGGTGAAAGAATTTTAATTTTTTAAGGTCATCTGATATTTATTTAGAATATTTTAATCTAGCAGGTGAATAGTGACCTAAAGTTGACAGTGGAATTTTGATATGCAATTTTATGAGGGCCGTAACAGCACTAATCGAGGATTTTTAAAATTGAAATGAGTATTTTTAGAGGTTTAGAGAATTTTCTATGAATTTTTGAAATTTAAAGAAAATAGGGAGAAATTAGACCATTAAATCACCACATGTCATAATCTGAGCCATCCACCTACCCATATAAAATTGCCTACACATGTGAGAGTGTCACATGTGTAAGCCATTATCTTCTCCCTAAAAAACCCCCAAAATCCAACGCCTTTTTTGGTCTCTCTCTCCTTCATTTTTTCTTCATTTTCTCTCTCCTCCCACTGCCAAATTTCACACCTCACACATGGTTCTTGACCTCTATAGCCTCCTAAAGCTAATTCTTCTAACATAACTCAAAAAAAGAGGCTAAAAAAGGACGAATTGAAACTTGGTGAATAGTGACTAATTTTAGTGTAAGTGTTTTTAATTTAATTTTTATTTTTGTTTTAGGTTGTTTGAGGTATTCTAATAACTTCCATTGTTTTAGATTTCAATTTGGAGTTGTGCAGGATTTTTAGGAATTTTTCTAACGTAAATTTTGATTGTGTTATAGCAAAGAAAAATAGTGGAAGAGGAACACCAATCAAGGCAAGATAGTGGTAGAAATGGGTGTTTTCACACCCCAGTGTGTGGATTTGACCCAATTTATTTGTGTCATGTGTTTATGCATGAATGTGTGTGTGTACATGTGTATAAAAAGGCCATATCTTAGTGTTAGGCATGTAATTAATGTAAATGAATGTTATGGTTGTGTTAATGCTATAAAAATAACATTGTATGTATGAATTAGATGATAGAAACCAAGTGAAAGTGTGTGTGCTAAGTGTGGCTGAATGGTGTGCAAAAAGGGCATGGCATATGTATAACATGCTAGTTATGGCATTGACATGTAAATGAGATATAAAACTTATGCGAGGAATGTGAATAATAATAATAATAATAATAATAAGAGGTATGGGATGGTAGCTTAAACAATAGTGACCTAAATGGATGTTTAATGTTAACATAAATAATGATAAGCAAAATGGTGATTTTATGTGTACAATAGTTGGCATGAAAATGAGAAATAGTTTAATGGTGATTATGAGATTAAATGGATCTAGAAATAAGGAATTTTAGATTGGTGTGCTTAGTACTATAGAAGGCACAACATTAGAAAATGACCAAATGAATAGCAACTTTGTAGTAAATGACCTGAAATGGTAGAATGTGTGATAGTGTGTGTAAAATGAACATGGGTGATGTTAATGACATGGCTTAAGGTGAACAATATATAAAAACTACTTGAGTGAATCATGAATAGTGCATTGGCCTATCAGTTAGACACCCATTAGATAGGTTAATTGATCAACTAGAGAGTTAGTAGCTACTAGACAGGTTAGCCCTTCTGGGGCCACTATTATTTGAGGTGATAACGTATGCAGTCGCCGAGGTTTTAAGGTTGAGCCCTACATGCTCAGGTATTAAGAGCTCCACTTGGACTAATCCTTGCTACCTATTAGTTGTCTATAGATATTGGAGGTCCTACGAAGCTGATCCTTGCTATCCCCCTATGTTAGATTAGAGATGTTGACTTGGGGTATTGAAAGGTCCCACGGGGCTAATCCCTGCTATCCCACTTATAGATATTAGGAAGTCTACAGACTGATCCCTGCTATCTACCAATCTAGTATTGGGAGGTCTACAGACTAATCCCTACTATCGAACTAGGTAAGTGTAGTTATCAAGGCATAAAATGTCAGCTATTGTATAGGATAGATCCCACTATCCATTGTCTTAAAGTGTATTCTATCTATGATAGGCCTAAACAACATTAAACTTAATAACAATAATATTATTTAACTATAGATAACGGCAATTGAAGTACTATATGGATTTAAATAACTAAGCTAGTTAAATGATAGATAATTAGTTACTTATATAACAAGGCACTGTAAGGCATGGTATGTGAATGGTAGCTAAATTTGCATGAACATGATTATAAAGTCTATGAATGTGTATATATGACATCATATGTGTGTTTGCATTCATGACATACCTTTATTGTGTCAATTCTGCCACTGAGTGCAAACTCAGCTTGTCAGTGTTTTAATGTGCAGGTTATAGAAGGGGTAGCAGTCCAACTTTATTAGTGCAATGAAGCTATTACTGAGTCTCTTTTTGGGTATATTTTTGTACTTTTTTAGTTATGTTTTGGCAGTACACTCATGTATGTTAGAGTTAGAATTAGGTAGTGAATGTACCTTATAGAAACTCAGATAATTAAACTACTTGCTTGTGAAAACCAAAATATTGGTGGATATATATATATATATATATGCATGTTTGATTGTTGGATATCTATGGGTTTGTGACCCTGAGATTATTGTATGTCTGATATTGATGATGGTTTAAGGGACCAAAGGGGTCTAAGAGTTAAGGATTGAGATTGTCACGTTATAGAAGTGCTTTTTATTCAAAAAAAATTTTAGTTTCTCACTTGGGTAGCCGTTATGCTACCCAAATTTCTTTAAAATGGATGATAGACATAACTTGGTGTTTTATTAGACTAAAACAGGTAGTATTAGAATGTTATATAGTAATAACCACTAATTAGTTAAGATAGGATAAAGATATCAAACATGTTATAAGAGTTAAATGAATGAACCTTGGGGTAATTTAAGGAGGGGTGACCTTTAGGAAGTCGTACGCTTTGTTGGTTTCCTTCGGGAACTGGCAGGGGGTGTTACAAATGCACTAACTTAACTCTACTCAATTCTAAATCCAGTTTAACATCTTCTTTTTATATGAGTAAACTGCAAAATTCATTAACAACAAGATTCAACAAAGCCTTAAAATAAGGTAAATAAACCTCCCAAAAGATATACATAAAGGTTTAATTTGCATTAACCTTTTGAAGACTTCTAACAATGACAATAATTGGTCATGGAGGGAAATCACTTTAATTTTTCTAAAATTCTTGCCAAAATGCTTGCTTAAATTGCAACAACATCAGTTCTTTCTCAATTGAACTCAATAGGCAATCCCTCATGTCAATAATTGAATTTGAAAACTAATACTTTTTTGAGTTTTCAAACCTATATAATTCTCTATTTCCTATTATCCAGTCTAAATCGTATTAGTAAAGACAATCTACTTGCTTCCTAGCCCTTCTTCCAATAATAGTAAATTATGGATGTAGTGAAATCCTCTCAATTCACCACTTCTAGCTACAACCTTCCTTTTTTGCTATTGAAAATTGAAAGTAGTGATCACCTTTCAATAGCTCAATCCTACTGGTTTAGCTTTTGTAAAACCCTTTCTTAAATTTTGTATTCTTGCTTTTTGACACAAACTAGAAAAAAAGATCCCATATCTATATGACTTCACTATCACCCTTATTAACGAAACCAAAATCTATTCCTTCTATTCCTTGAAGGAGAATAGATAGTATGATTTACCAATCTAGCATAGCAAAACTTAAGTTAATCTTCCTCACTAATAGTTGTAATGAAAGAAGACATTATTTCAATACTTTTCTTATTTATATTGCTTGATTTTTGATGAAAGGCAAATTCAATGACATGGAAATTTCCAAAGCCATTTAATGATATGTAAATTTAGTTTAAACCATTATCAAAAAACATGGGAAATTTTGGAGTACCTATATTCTAAGCTTCATTTATATATTTCTTTTCCAATATATACAATGCAATAATACATAATTACGCACATATACATTGGGTTCTATAAGAATACCATGACATCAGCTATTGGGGCATAATTCAACAAGTTAATATGTTTATTTGTCACTATATCAAGTTTATTAAATGCATTCCTCAACCATTTCATAAAACTTAGAAGAATGCACTAACTTGACCCTACTCAATTCTAGAACCAGTTTAACCTCCTCTTCTTTATATGAATAAACTCTAAAATTCATTATCAATAAGACTTAGCAAAGCCTTGAAATATAAGGTTTAATTTGTGTTAATCTTTTTGAGACTCCCAGTAGTGACAGCATTTGATTGAGAAGGGAAATCCCTTGAATTTGTCCAAAATTCTTGCCAAAATGCTGCTTGAAATTGTAATAAAATTAGTTCTTTTGCAACTAAACCCAGTAACCAAAAGCTATTCTCTTAACTTAACAACTGAATTTGAGATCTAATATTTTTTGAGTTTTTATCCTCAACTGAACCAATATAATTCTCTATTTCCTATTATCCAATCAAAACTATATTAGTAAAGACAATCTTCCTTGCTTTGTAATCTATCTAATCCTTCTTTTAATAGTAATGAGTTATAGAAGATAAGAAATCCTCTCAGTTTATTGCTTCTAGTTGCAACCTTCCTTTTTCTTCCATGTGTTTTTTTACAATGCCAATATTGATCCTCCTACTATGCTTGCTATTGAAAATTGAAAGCAACAATCACCTTTTAACCTCTTAATCCCACTAGTTCAACTGCTATAAAAATGTTTTCTTAAATTTTGCATTATAGCTTTTCGACCCAAATCAAAAGAGAAATTCCCCTATCTATATGCTTTATTATCACCCTTGTTAATAGAATTAGAATTTATTTCCATTCTTAGTTGATCCAAAAAAACCTTTTTTGAACTTTGCATCTAACCTAATCTCTGAAGCCCCATTTCTTAATTGCCTTACTTAGCTACAAAAATTAGAAAATCTTGTCATTAAAGTTAGCTTGCATTAACTAAATCAATAATTGAATTTCATTGAAGCTCACTACCATTCTCGTTTTGTGTCCTTCCCTTGATCTATAAGGAACAACACCACCATAGAAAGAACCATCATGGCAAAATTCTTTTTTGCTTGTCCATTTTCGATTCGAGCACTAATTACCAAATTTCCATTTTCTAGTTTTGATTTTCACACCTCTTCTCATATTCTATCTCCATATTTGGTTATTGAAAAAATATGAGTAAATTTTCATTGTTGGGGTGCAAAATGACTATTAGAATTTGCTGGAAAATTCCAAAAATCTCATATAGAATTATAAGCATTCCAAGTCTTTATATGATATATATTCTATTAATCTCTAGACCTTTTTTCACATTTTTTTTCTTTTCCTTATTTTGTATCACAAAAAAACTTTTAAATCACTTTAATTTCTTACTATTCAATAATTTCTCAAATTTTAAAAATTATAAAACTCCCTTTTAGCATTACCTAAATCTTTGTCTTAGGTATTTTTGAGTAATTACAATGCTTTTCAAGTCTCTATTCCTAACTTAAACCTTGGAATGCTTCTAAAATCTCAAAAGGCTTTAAAATATGCCTTCTTTTTAGCATAATTAGGCCTGAGGCTACAACTTTAGCTTATAGTTTCTATGCTTGCTTATGCCACACACTTAGCTTTTTCCCAGATATCCTTCTTTTAGTGGTGTTTTATTTGTATGCTAGTAATGGCTCTTTCTTTAAGCAAATTTTAAATTAAATGATAAGTGGTTATATATACACATACAGATGCATAATAAAGTACTAATTGATATAATTCATGTCTAACTAAAATCTCATTCAAATAAGCCGTTAAACTAGTAAATAGCTTGTAGCAACCTATTACTAAGTTTGTAAAGCAATAGCAGAGCAAAAAACATAAGCATGAATTTCAAGTAGCACATGTGATTTATTTTTTACTCATAAAAGCATGTTCTTAAAGCATAATAGCTATTGCAAATGCAATCTAGCTCGTAAGTTACAACATTAAAGATGATGTAAATATAAATGAGAGATAATATGTTTAAGTTTTAGAATACAGGTTTGTTTTATCTTGTATAGGCCTTATTGAACTTAAGTAAAGCTATAAATAGTCTTAAGTTAATTACTATGGCATAGTAAATATGTGAATACAATTAACCATGACAGTAATAAAAGAAACATTAATTATTTGAGTCAAGATGATATGCATGTTTATAAGTAAAATTGCAATGATTTTGAAAATGATTTGATAGAAGATACCATGTTTAATGAAACTTTAAATTATTGCTAAAAGAACAAATATCAAGATACTTATGCATTATGTAATTTATACTAGTAAATGTAAGTAAAATAATTGATAAAAGCTCATACATGTTTAACTATATTTGTAAAGCTATGAAATAATTTAATTACATATTTAAGATTATTAAAGCACCATTGAGTGAATAGCTCAGCATGGTGTTTTACCATACATGTAGGTTTTAGAAGTAGAGACTAAATGATCAAGAAGTGCTATAACATAAGGAGCTTTATCCATAAAGATTTATACCATGAAATAAAATATATTATAGTTGTATATTTAAAAGGTTATGGAATGATGTAAGCATGATTGAATGTACTATAATTATTAGATGTAGATACATAATTGCATGTTGATTTTATGAATGTGAAGAAATGTAGAATTATTGATGTATTAATTAAGATGTATTAGCTAGTAAGCAAGGAGTTCCTTAGGTAAGCTTAATTATGGATAACATATAAATGAATGATATTGTTAATGGATGATATGAGTATTGTGATGCACAATAAAAAGAATTTATATGAGAAGTGTGATTTTATTTATAGGTGAATTTTAGCTATGCTTTCGATACAAAAATCATGCTGCTAGATTGTCGAGCATGTTGTGTATTTGATTAAGGTTTAATAAATCATGCAACAAATTTTCTAAATCTAGATTTAGAAGTACATAATTCTAGTTAAGAGTATTCTACTACTTTGATTCTTCAAGGAATTGGATTAGGGGATACTACATGCAGGCTATTTGTTAGAAACTCATATGGTTGTAATATTTTGTCACTATTTATGATATGGGATGTAATTAAAATGTTTTAAGAAAGTATGTATGCATAGTGCTTGCATTGAGAAATTGATACATGTGCGCTTGTTAATTTTAAGCCATAATCAAGATGATCTATTAAGATTTTGAGAAATGGTAATGATGTGTTACACCATATGGAAGTGTTTTTCTTGAGGAATGTTTTTGGGTAATGTCTTGGAATGGTAGTTATGCTTTTGAATTTTGCATAATGACCTATATATGATAGAAGTTTTTTTAAAGTATCAAAACCATTTTATAAGAGTGACAAAATGTTTTATAAAAAAAATGTTGGATTGCAATATTATCTACAGATTAGGATATATATCTCATGTATATTCTTTCCTATTATTTCTTTATTGCATTCATACTAGGCATTAATTGTAGTCTTTTCTTTCTTAGTGAGGATGTTTAAGTATAAATACCACATTTTCTTCTATAATTGACACAACAAAAAATAAAATAATTTATTTTCTCTAAAATTAACATTGTATTAGAGCTAAAATGGTCTCCTGGGTCAAAAAAAAGATTCGAAAGGTCTATAGTGATATGTTGGCTCTAAAAATAGAGGTTAAAACCAGGTGATTTAGGCTAGTAAAATTTACACCAGGCCCGTAAAAAGAAGTTGGATACCTATAGTCTAAGAATTAAAGCCCAAAAAGAGAGGAAGGTTTAGTGAGGAAGACCCAAGCACCTATAGCCTCTAATGTTTCAAAAAAAGAGTACAAGCTTAGGAGAAATGCAATGATGGAGACCTATAGCCTCTGAGACTCAAGATGATGAGTACAAGTCCAAGGAGAAAAAGAATCAAACCTATGACTTTTGAGACTCAGGAAAGAACATAAGCCTAGGATGAAAAATTAAATTGCAAGTCTCAATTAGGCCAGCCCAATTGGACTTGAGGAGGAGTGTTGGAAAAATGAAAAGGAAAAAGAGTGGGAATGAATCACACCTCAGAAGAAAAGAAGAAAATAAATGGCTTTATAGAGTGTAGTGGGGTCAAACCAAAATGCTTAGGGCATTTTTTCAGAGGCCTTCTCATTAACAGATGACAAGTTTGTGAACCATACTCTCTCGACATTGACATAGATTGGGCCATCATTAATTCTATAACATGGTATTAAAGCTAGGTTCTATTCATTGTACTTTCAATATTTCATAAAAGTTTTAATCAGAGCTACCTAGGGCTCTGTTTTTTCAACATAACATGCTTTAGAAGAAACATCTGTCACCAATTGGTCGAATCCCATAATAGCATCACTAGAATCCACCATGCATGCTGTCATGTACTGTTATATCTCTTCATCACCTTCTCTCACTTGCCAGCATATGTGGCATGAGAGATCCTCTCTAGCCATCATCTTCTATCGAACTTTACTCTAATCACCATAGAAGGACAGTCCGACCTCTATCATAACTTTTTTGGTCTTTAGTAAGTTCTAGTTTACTTCTTATTTTTCCTTTTAGTTCTATATTCTATTTTTCTTTTGATTTCATTGTTGTCTAGTTTTATGGCTAATGAAAGAAAACCGGTTACTTTATATATAGATAATTCATCTTTTTAAAGAAGTTAAGTGAAACTTGTTGGGTCTAAGTTTTTAGCTTGTTTTAGATCTTGTTTGTTATTTATAAAAGCACAAAGTGTCCTTGTATACCTTGTAAGGGATAAAAAGATGCCTCTGATTTTAACCTCAGGGTTTAACCAATGGGATGTAGAAAATTCCCTTGTCATGTTATGGTTACTCAACTTAATGTAATTGAACATTGCCTGAACTTATTTCCTACTTAGTTCAGCTGCAAAGATTTAGGATGCTATTACTTAGACCGATTCTCATGTTGGGAATGATGCTAAAATTTTCAAACTAAAGAACAAGATTTACTCCACCAAACAAGATGAACTATCAATCTCTCAATATTTTTCTAAACAATGTGGTCTGTGGTAGGAATTAGACTATTATGAGGACTTTCAAGCTAATTATCCTAGAGATGCTGTAAAATTTCAACAAATGATTGAAAAAGAATGCATCTATGATTCTTTAGCTAGATTGAACAATAAGTATGATCCTATTAGAATTCAAGTTCTTTAAAAAAATCCTTTACCATTACTGGAGCAAACTTATTCTTCTATATAGCAAGAAGAAAGCAAGCAGAGTGCCATGCTATATACTACACTTGTTAAAAAATAACAACCAAAATTGTTGCCACAATAGATGAGGATCAATTACTCTGTGACTATTATTGGAAGCCTCAACATTCCAAAGACATGTGCTGGAAATTACATAGGCAACCTCTTAAAGGCAAAAGAAGTAGAAAGGGGGATCCAATTGTTCTTAACCACATACTGTTGAAACAAATTGAATTAGAGAAAAGTCTTTTCCCAACACTAGTAGGAGTTTTACCTCTGATGAAATTCAATCTCTCAATAAACTATTATGACAGGTTGATTCTCTATCCATTGTAGGCACCTCTAATTATGTCAAATAAAGTACAACTTTATTAGCTGAAAATTAATAGATATCCTAAATAATAGATTCTGGAGAAAATAGACATATGACATGTTGTTCCAACCTTTTTCAATCTTATTTACCATTAAAAAATAATGATCTTATTCAAATAGCCAATGTAACGATCCAAAAATCTCGATTTAATATTTTTAATTTTTATAAATAGTATTTTCCCTAAAATGAATAGTGCTCTTAAGACTTGGGGTGCACTAAAGTTACTGAATGAAAGTATTAGTCATAGAACAATTTTGGGCAAAGTTTGAAATCAATCATAATTCATTTGAATCATTAAAAATGCAAAGAAAGTTTTTATTGTAGTGTCTTATGAATATTGACAAAGGTAAAGCTGAATCATATATAATTTTAAAAGTTTCTCAAAAAAAATTGAAAACTATATGACTTAATACTCAAAAATTCTACTGAGTCTAACGGCACTGGAATTAGAATTTTTTGAGGTTGAAAAGTATTTTTTTAAGTTTCGAGAAGTGTAAAATTGATATTTTAATTCAGTTTCTCTTGATCTTTAAGCCTTAATTTTTACAACATTTAGAGACTTGATTTATCTAATTTTTGAAGTGGAATGAGAGAAAAAGGATTGAAAATGGTGAAGAAATGAATTTTTAAAGGTATTAAAAATTAAATTTTCTAATACTATAAATACCCATTTATCCTTGACTTTTTGGTTAAAGTGCCATTGTAGCTCCTCCCCTCTTTCTCACCAAAAAAACCCGAGAGCTCTAAGGAAGGGAATTTTCACTTTTTTTCTTTTGATTTCTCAATTCTAAGCCAAATTCCTTTCAACCATCATTAAATAATGAATTTCCAAAGTGATTAAATAAGGAATTAGAAGTTTTTCCAAGAAAATTTGAGTAAAAATCAAGTTTTTGAATTGGATGAATAGTGCCCATTTTTCAATTAGGTAAGATTTTCTAAATTTTAATATTTTTTCCTTATTAAGTAGGTGCCTAGAATTGAAAAATGTATTTTTAAAATTTTTTGGGTATCATGAATTTTTACAATATTTCTAAAATCAATGTATAATAGGCAATTGAGAAAACATACCAAACATGAGATAGAGGGAAAACAAAGGTGTGAGTAGTCCTTTGGGTCGCATTGCAATCATTTTGGTTTGTGAAATCAACTTATATCTTAAATATTTAATTAATGCCTTAATTAGCCATAATGCTATTATGTATGTCTAGTGAAGAAATTAGTAAAATTAATTAGTTAGCCTTGTAAATAATCATTTTATTAGTATGTATAATAAGAAATGAATGTGTGTAATATATGGATAATTGAAATTGGAATGGAATGTTGGATTTTGCTTGATTGGCCGAATGGCTATGTGAGATTCATTTTTATGTGTAAGTTAAATTATGAGTATATATGACAAGGCTTAATGTTAAATTGATGGGAATTGATTTCGTATGTCTATAAATAAAGAAATTTGTATGTTGAGGTTAGTAAATTAGATGGCTAAATGGTCATTAAAGAAGTGTGCCTTTGTGAGATGTGTTTCATATATTAAACTAACATGGTTTAGTGTAGCTGTTGATATTTTAAAGGCATAATGTCATGTTATGTTGAATAAAGGAAGAAAAAGGCTAATAAAATGTTATAATTGAAATGTTTTAATGGTGATGAATGAATAATGTCTTGAACATATTAATGTAAAGGAAAGAAATTGAGATGCCTATATCCTATGAATGGCTGAAAGTCCTTAAAGAAATTGAGTATGGGTGACAAGATTAAAATGTACCTAAAAAGAGATGCCAAACATTTTAATTATTGCTTTATGTATGAATGATGATTTTAGTGGCATACGTGACATTATAAATATGTCAAAGTTGAGTTTGTATAGTTATAAGCATGTATTCTTAAGGAAATAAAAATTTGTATTACCATATTATGATGTTTATGATTATAATTAAATGGTAATTGTGTTAACTTATCAATATGGTTAATTATTGACAATGATGTAAGTTAAACCCACTTTTAATTTACCTAATTTGGTTAAATTAAAAGAAATATGTTAAATTGCACATATACTTAACAACCTAGACAGATAGGTTGATCAGTGAATTAGGGGTATGTTAGCAGCTACTAGGGCACTATAGTGCTATTTCATGCGTTTAGTCTATAAGTCCACTTTAGTTTAATCCAAAGACATACTTATGTTTTATCTGTAGATCCATGTTGGTAGATGAACTTCGGGTTCATAAATAGTCATAATGGCTATCATGTTATGTTTTGTTTGATTTTTAGATCTACGTTGGTAGATTGACCTTCAGGTTTATAAAAGTTATACTGGCCATCCATGCCTATTATCTATGGGACATGTATTTTGATTTTATGGGCAAAAAAATGCTAATTAAATTAAATTGAAAGAATATCATATACAAAATTTTTGAGAAAATTAATATTATGTAAGGAGTTATGATGAAATAATCTTTTTGTTGAATAAATGATTAAGTCTATAATGATAGGCAAAAATTATGTTAAATGATGTGATGATATGATTTTTATGCCATTACATATATAATGCATGACTATGTCTTATTTTAGGCATTAGGAATTGTACATGTTATGTTAATCTTGTGTGATTGGTTAATAATATGAGGCATGATTAAATCAATTTTAGCATGAAGCAAAATGCTTAGCTCATCATTTTATTTGTGATGAGTAAGTTCAAAAAACAAGTAGATTTAAGCCTCGAGACATCAAGACAGAAGTGAAGGCCATAATTTTGGTATCTTTTTTATATATATATTTAAATTATGTAATGTATAGACATAGATGGCACTCTTAGAAAGTGATGTAAATAGTTTAAGCCTAAACTGTAATGTCTCATAAATTTTAATTATGTATATGGTTTGTAACTAAACTTTTAATTGTATATGGTGGTGTTTATTGATGATATTTTGGTGTATTCTAAGAATAGAGAAGAACATGAGCAGCACCTGAGGATAGTGTTACAAATTCTAAGAGAGAAAAAGTTCTATGCCAAACTCAGCAAGTGTTAGTTTTGGTTCAGTGAAGTGTCTTTTCTTGGACATATAGTTTCTATAGAAGAAATTCAGGTCAATCCTAGCATGATACAAGCACTCATAGAGTGGAAGCCACCTAGGAACACTATAGCAATTTGAAGTTTTCTTAGGTTGTCTAGTTATTATAGATGGTTTGTTAAGGGTTTTTCTTTGTTAGCAGCCTCTATGACACATCTGTTGAGGAAAGATGTTAAATTTATCTAAAATGACAAGTGTCAAGAGAGTTTTGACAAGCTTATGGCAATGTTCACATAAGCACTTATACTAGTTCAGCTAGTTTCTAGAAAGAACTTCACTATCTATAGTAATGCCTCACATAATGGGTTAAGGTGTGTTCTGATGGACAAAAGTAAGGTAGTTGCCTTTGTTTTTAGATAGTTTAAGCTACATGCCTTATGATCTAGAGTTGGCAGCAATAGCATTTGCATTAAAGATCTGGAGACACTATTTGTATAGTGAGAAGTGTTACATATACACGGATCATAAGAGTTTAAAGTACTTACCTACACAGAAATAGCTGAATTTGAAATAAAGGCGATGGATAGAGCTGATAAAAGATTATGATTGTATGATTAATTACCATCTTGGCAAAGCCAATGTAGTGGCTAATACTTTGACTAAAACGTTTTTGGCAACTATGAAAGTTATGAATGTTAGATTTCAAATTATGCTTGATAATGCTTTATTAGCAAAAATGCAAGTTAAGTTTATTGCAATTAATAAAAGA
>CANXYI010928669.1:0-11384 GCA_948208565.1 Hura crepitans | reverse complement strand
TTATCATTTTTATTCAAAATGCAACAAAAAAAATTGTAAATCACGGACCAGTTATTGTAAATGGTTTGTATAATTCGAAAAGAAAATGTTAACTAATTAAAATTTATTGATTTATTAATTTTTTTAAAAAGATTCCAATTTCCATTATATATATCTCTTTTAGAATTTAAAAATACAAAATATGAGCGGCGGAAGTCGGTGATCCAATGAATGGGCCCAGTGGTCCAAATTCAAGCGCGCAATCTGTTTGTTGTGTGATTCACAATTTAACCGAAAGAAACAAAACCAAAACCTATGGTATGCGGACTTTCTCCTGTAGATTTTTGGGGGCAGTTGCTCTTTAGTAAAAAACGCACTCACCATGGCAACTGCTCTCCCTCACACTTTTCTCTACATTCACTCTTTTAATTCCTTTTCCTTCCCTAAATCCCAAACTCTCAGCTCTAACTTCAATTCCTATGTTCGCTTACGCGCCAATCCATCGTCTCGTGAGACCACAACAACAACCACTTCGATTGAAAGTTCGTCAACGAAATCTAAATCGAAATCTTCAATTCCTGATAAGCGTGTTGATTTCCCTGAGCCAATCGAGCCTTCTAAATCGTCGTCATCTTTATTCCAATTGTTTTCTTCTCTTCTCGGTGGTTTGAGGTGCATTTCTATGGTAGTTGTTAATTGGGCTTATTAAAAATTCACTCCAGAATGTCACCCGTTTTTCAATTTAACTTCTAATCTAAAAATTATAGTTAACATTTCGATTCAGTTGCTTGCAAATGGATCAGGTTTCAAGTTAGAATTCCGTT
Organism: Hura crepitans; assembly: GCA_948208565.1. Classification (NCBI taxonomy): domain Eukaryota; kingdom Viridiplantae; phylum Streptophyta; class Magnoliopsida; order Malpighiales; family Euphorbiaceae; genus Hura; species Hura crepitans. The sequence goes on along the minus strand of CANXYI010928669.1, from coordinate 10,581 downwards.
AAATTGTAAGGATATACAGACTGATTTCTTAAATTGAAAGCTTAACAAAATCTTAGATATTAAAATCTAAGGGTTTTAAGTTTTGAGTTTAATTGAAAACTGGTTGAAATATTGGAGTAAATTTCTGATTAACCCTTGTCAAATTACCGGCTGATAGCTGATCTCGAATTTTTTGAGGAAACTTGAAGCGTGTGTTCTTTCTCGCAGAAATGGGTTTAAGGTTGATGAGATTGGTGTGGATATATTGTCAATTGCGTTGCCTGCCGCCCTGGCTCTTGCTGCTGATCCAGTTGCGTCACTAGTCGATACAGCTTTCGTTGGTCAGATAGGTAATTCAGTTACAGCTGTACTTGTTAAAATCGCTGAATACTTAGTTAGACTTGTGACCTGTCGTTCATGATAGGACCTGTTGAATTGGCCGCCGTTGGGGTATCTGTTTCTGCATTCAATCTGGTTTCCAAGTTGTTTAACGTTCCGTTACTTAATGTTACAACATCATTTGTTGCAGAAGAACAGGCATGGGTTAGTAAAGGTAAAGACAATTCTCGCTTTACTCAATCGGTGATTCTAACAATTAGTTTTTGGTTCAAAATCGGTGCAATTTTTTTTTTTCTCCAGAACAGTGTTCTTATTCTAATAAGTTCTTTTCTTCTTGGGTTCGCTGTGCAGATTTTGAGAGTGAGCGTCAAAACAAGAGATATCTTCCAGCAGTGTCAACTTCTTTAGCTCTGGCTGCTGGTGTTGGCATTGCTGAAGCTATTGCACTCTTTTTTGGCTCAGGATCTCTAATGAATATCATGGGTATACCTGTTGTACGTCATACTTAAATTTGTACTTTTGTTTTTGTTAATGTAGTTGATATATATAGAAAATCAGAGCCTTCTCAGTCTACTGGGTTTTAGATTCATTATATTGTTCTTTTTAATGTATGACCTTTCTGGATCATCTTCCATTCATAATTCGCACAAAAGTATCAACCATAGATTTCATTGTTAGAAATCATCGAACACTTTGGTTTTCTTCTATTCTTATTGCATTATTGGTGATTTACAAGCTAATCATGTTGCTTTAACTTGATTAAGAATGTTTAGAATCCCATATTAATTTATTCCTTAACATTTATTCTACGACTGTATGTTGCTTCAAGTTTGTTTTGATGTACAAATAGGTGCTGGTTAAATAAACTAATCGATTATGATATCATAGTATCTCTAGTTTTCACCACTTCAAATATTTAAGACTAATTGAAGACCAAATTTATAGAGCATAGTCAGTGCCCTTCTTGAGGCTAACTATTTTGCTCATGCACCATGTCTTTTACCACCTTCTTTCCCTTAACATAAGCATGTATCTTTTATATTGTGAATTTGTGGTTATATCCTTACATCTTGCACTTTAAATGTTTTAGCATCGACAAGGACTGTTATTAAAAAATTTCCCTGCAATTTGCTATTTAGGATTCACCAATGCGAGTACCAGCTGAAAATTTTCTCACTTGGAGGGCTTTTGGTGCTCCACCCATTGTGATTGCACTTGCTGCACAGGGCACTTTTCGAGGATTTAAGGATACAAAGACACCTCTATATGCAATTGGCAAGTATTATGGGCTCTCTCTCCTGTCCCATCATAATCATTTGTGTGCATTTATCTAGTTGTCAGGGCATTATTGATGGTTTTTTCTTTGCAATTTGTTTCCATGTCATTCTATTACTGGAAAAGCAAGCAGATAGATTGGACCATACATCTTCACTCTAGGTTATTTATACTGCTTCCTAGTCTCTATTGCTCATTGCATATGTTTTGATAAGACTGTTTTGAAACATCTTTTGTTTATTCGAACTTTATTGTTGCACTTGTGGTGGTGCTTATTGCTTTCAGGCTTTTTGAGTCACGGTGTAGTATTTGTGAGTCCACTTTTCCTAAACAAAATATGGTCATATTAAATATTCTGGAAAACAGGATTTGATAAAGAAACACTGCATATTCAACCTATAAGCGCAGTAAAATTCTGTATCTTTATTTTTAAATGAAACCTAAAAATATCTTTGTTGGTTGCTTCAATAATTTGACCAACAAGATCAATATATAGTGATATAAAATGCACACATTTTTTACTGGAAAATGGCCAACTATAGACTTTAGTACTTTATTTTCAGCCTTCCATATAATAACATTGATTTCTGGTTTACCAGGCGCTGGCAACTTACTCAATGCAATATTGGATCCAATATTGATTTTTGTCTTTGGTTTGGGCATTGGAGGTGCTGCAATTGCTAGTGTCATTTCTGAGTACGTCAATAATGTGGTAAACTTAAAAATATCAGTGTTTCCATGCATGATGCCTCTATTTTAGGAACTTGGTAGTAAGCTTTTCTCCAAAATAACTCATGTTTATTTTCTCCAGGTATCTTATTGCTTTTACCCTCCTGTGGGAATTGAATGGCAAAGTGTCACTGATTGCCCCAAACATTGATGGGAGAAGAGTTGTTCCCTACCTCAAATCTGGTAGATTTTTTTACTGCCAATTTTTTTAGTACCCAATGCAATCTAAATAAGATGAAATTGTTGATTTGATCTCATTAGATTTTTTTTTTATATAAACCATTAAAAAACTCAAGTGGCTTTTGGGTAAATCGTAGGGGAAAAAGTTCCAGAGTAACATACTGGAGAATAGTAATTTAGTATGGTGTACGTAACATGATCCTGAGGTACTTAGTTTAAAAATTTAGGATGTGCATTATATGATCTCAAGAATAGGTACTTGATATAAAAATTCTGTAGGTGTGAAATTTCCGTAATTTTTGCCTAGGGCCCTGCTGATTGTGAGCATAAATAAGTATTTGCTTTTATTGCATAGGTATATGTTATTGATGATTTAGAGACAAAGTTGATTCTGATGAAATTACTTTCCTTTCGTTTGAGTTTGGCCTTTTCCCAATTGCTTATTCACAATATAATCATATTGAGAATGAAGATACCAAGTTGAGTTGTGTAAAATTTCTGGGAATTCTCAGTTGTCTCACTTAGAGTCCCAATCATGTTTGGCAGGAAAATATTTGGATATACATATATGGATGTGTTTCAAAGTACCATTGATATTGGAGAAATAGTGGTATGTTATAGAGAAATTTCACAAATTAGAGTGCAGCAAGTTGTCAGCATGTTATAAGCCTATACTATCATAGGTATACTATGCGCGTAATCATAACCAGAGAAAAGTAATTTTTAGGTTAGCTGGCTAGCAGTACCTCAATTTTAATTCAGTGTAGATAAATAGATATCAAAGCAGGTTTGGCACTTCCTCCAGTAGATCAGAAGTTACAGTTCCAATATCTCTGATTTCCTCATACTTTTAAGTGAACAACTGATTAATGAGGCTGTTTTTAAAAGAAATGACTCCGGAGATAAATTCTAGGCTGGATCAATTCGGATAGGAAAATGAATGTCATCACCCTAATATGCTGCTTATGTTTGTTTAGTCACCTGTGTACATTTTCATAAAAAGTCGATCGATATCCAATCCATTTTTGTCAAAACTTGGTCTCTCAACAATAGACTTGGTGAAAAATTGAATTTAATTTATAGCTACCTATTTTGAGATCTTTTTGATGACAGGTCTTATAAATGACTGGAATATAAGGTACTTGGTGTGGAATATATAAAGAAAGAAAAGAAAAGAACAAGGAAAGGAAAATGTTAAAAATTTTCCCATTCAATCTCCAGTAATATAAGGTGAAAGCTTCCTTCTCTATAAAAAGAGGTCATGCTCTCCCTTTGTTAGAAAATTTGGGACTATTAGGCATCCATTTTTCTATTTAGGGGTGATCAAAAAGGGTCTGACCTGAATAACCCGACTAATCTAAACCAATTGTTTTGGATTTTTTTGGGTTATTTAGTTAGGTTAAAAAGTTTGCAAATTTCGGGTTTCTGGTTAGGTCAATTTTGTTGGGGTGAAACTCGAATAGCCTGACCTAACCCAAACAATTTTTTTTAATTTTAATTTTTTACTTAAATATTTATGAGAAAAAATTATATTTTATATTAGCTTTGAGGTTTATGTATTGAATTTGATGAATTTATTTGTGTTGAAATTGGATTTAATGGTCAATTGTGATGAACTAATATAATATGTAGTGGTTTATAAAAAAATAAATATTTTTTTTAAAATTGTGATATTTGGGTTGTTCAGGTCAGGCTTCGGAATTTTCAGCTTGTTCGGGTTGCATCAATGACAAAATTTCGGTTTGGTTTGGGTCTAGTTTTGAACCGACTAGATATTTGCTCATCCCTATTTGCATTAATTGCATGCAAAAGGATTGTAAATGAATTTTTTGGGCTTCATTACACCTGATCCAACAATTTGGGCTTAGAAACACATGGTCCACAAAGAAAAAACCTTTAGTTTAATGCACTCATACACAAATATAACTTTGTTAGGGAGGTTTGGCCCTTAAGTTAAAGTAATTCTCAAAGTGTTGGACTTGGTTGGGCTTAGGGAGGTTTGGCCCTTAAGTTTAAAAAAGATTGTGAGCGTAGGTATTTTTGCAAGTGAGCTAGACTGGCATTCAGCCCAAGATTGAGTCTTAAGCTTGTTTGAAATAAGTAATGTTAAGCTTGAATGCCTTTATAATTGTTGCTCAGCTAAGCTTCTTTGTAAACCTATTCGCATGAGTACTATTATGAAATCGAACCCCTTTGCTCAGGTTGAGGATTTTCTTCCAAATCCTGGATATTTTGGTATCTCTATCCGGAGTGATTTCAGTGGTTAAGCTTTCTTTTTGAGCATCTTTATGACTTATAAAGTTACTCTAGTGGAAAGTGATGAAAGAAGAATTGTGATTCTAAATATGTGGAGCTTTCATACAAGATATCAAGAATTTAAAGCATCAAGTTTTTGGGTGGTGTAAATTCTTGAGAATTTAAGTAGAGCCTTGGCATAATTCGATTTTGCCTTGGGATACAAAGTAAATGAGAGTCTTGAAGAGGTAGAATACCTCATGGCCATGAGTCAGAATATCACATGGCCATGTAACATCTTGGAACTGAACATCAGAAATTACAATTTTTGTTTGTTTTCTTTCCTAGTTTGATTAGGATTCTTATTTATTTTTGTATCTTAGTCTAAAATTTATTTTCCTATTGTTATTTGATCTTCTTCTTATTTTAGGAATTTCATTTTCTTGACTAGGATAAAGTTTTACTTTCCTATTTCAATTTTACTTCCTAATTAGTTCAGAATCTTAGGTTACAAATGAGTTATTATTTCACATATTATGTATGAATATATTTATAATGAATTGAATAGAACTTCAGAGATTTTTCTCCTTAAGTTTCTAGATTGAAGCTTGTTATCTTAATTCTAAGGTTTAGTGGATACTAGCCTTGTTTCAGGGTTTTTGGTGTATAATCCTTGTTTAAATGCTTCTCATGCTGCATATCTTAAAGGCATAGAAAAAAGTTGATTGACTGTTCTCAGCAATCATGGATTTCTATTGACTCAAGTATTTCAATCAGTTCGGTGATGTTCTATTCAACCAATGAATTTGCAGGAGGGCTCCTTATTGGCAGGACCATAGCTGTGCTGTTAACAATGACCCTAGCCACATCCATGGCAGCTAGGGAGGGCCCTATACCTATGGCTGGTCATCAAATCTGCATACAAGTATGGCTGGCTGTGTCTTTGCTAAATGATGCTTTAGCTCTAGCTGGCCAGGTAAGTGGTGTAGAGCTTTTTACTGCATCTTTAACGCAAGTGAGGAGAAAGCTGTTTGCTGATAAAGAGCCCCAATTCTGTATCAAGTTCCCAATATAACCGATGTGGGGGAATTATGACTGGGGGAAAAATCACATCTTGAATATTAACTTAAACCGCTTAGACTCAACATATTGTTCAATCAAATGTTCTTATAAATGTTACATCAAAGTTTTTGAGTTGACATTTCTGAGGGTTCGCAGTAACATCTTAACATGTTTTACATCTTGATAACTCATACATATATAGTGGAAATAAAAAAATCTAAAATTTTGAAGCAAAAAGCGCAGCTTTCTTAGAAGGTTGTTTGTTTGTCTTGAGTCCGATCAATGATTTAAAATCAGTTTGGGAAAAAAACGAAAACTGGTTTTAACCCAAGGAGTATGCTGATGTTCTCCATGATGGACTCATTAGTGCCCGATAGTTGAGAAACAAAAAGAGGCTATATTTGCGTTTTTTCTTATCCTTTTCATGAAAAGTTGACGGCCTTTCAGCAAATCTACATTAATCCTCTGGTCATCTGCTCATTTGTAACTTTGATCCTTTGGTTGTTATAACTCATAAGTAAAAAACCTATGACCATCTAAGGTGCCTGTTGGAGCCAAGGGATAAAATCCTTACAGAGTGGAAGTAAATACAAGGTCAGGCAAATACGAAACTAGTATGAATGTTTACAAGATTTGCCTTTTGTTTAGTCATAAAAGAAAATCCATTATGAATAAGCAAGTATTTTATCTGGAAAGTACTTGAGCTGCTTCCCTTCATTTTCATACTGCTTGAGAAATGAGAAGTATGCTAGGCAATGGCTAAAACTTCACATTTCTCTTAATTCATTTTTTTTTTCGCAGGCTCTTCTGGCCAGCAGTTATTCCCAAGGGAGATATGAAGAAGCTCGTCAAGTGATTTACAGAGTTCTACAGGTCTACAGCATCTTAAATCTTGCTCCATGTTTAGTTAGTTACGTTGGTGTCTTTTGATTTGAAACTTGCTGATTTAGTGCTGCTGTACTATCACTTTTCAAGCAGATTGGTTTAGGAACTGGAATTGCTTTGGGTGTTATGCTGTCCCTTGGATTTGGTGCATTTTCTAGCTTGTTCAGTACTGATTCAGAAGTTCTGGAGATTGCTCGGTCTGGCATTTTGGTGAGGACTATTCCTTTCAACGCTTTTCTTGTTGAAATTAATATGCTCTATTCAGAGTGGAAACCCTCTGACAATGCTAGGATGGCATACTTTTTCCATGTAGATTTAGAGAAATTTTAGAAGGTAAAAGCATAAGGCAAGGCATTCAACATTGGGGAGATCAGGCATGCGCCTCATGAGGTGTTATCCTGAATTTCTTGATAGAAATAGAAAAGTAGTAATTTTTTTTTCATTTTGAAATGTAAACCAGCGATATAGGATTTATAAAATGACCTTTGCTCCCAAAAAAAAAAAATGATAAAGGCCACTGAAAAAGAAATTAGTTATTGGAATGATTATTGTCTTAGATCTCTTTCATTAAGGTAAAGGCCCCTGCTTTGAGCCCATTGTCAGGTCATGAAATATCAGCAATGATAAAACTCTCCAAAAGTAAGTGAGAGGTGAACCTTATGTGCTACATGTTTCAAGTCTTAATGCTTGAGGTGAAGGCACATGTTTAGGCTGTGCAGCTTGTGGTTTAGCATAGTTTTTTTTCTAGGATGTGGAAAATAAAATCTCCTTTCATTTTTTTGTGTAAACTTTATTCAGTCTGATAGCAAAAGACATGCCGTAATCTGGTCCACTTAAGTTGGGATATATATGGAGATCTCCTGACACATGCATAAATGTTAAATTGTGGTGTGTTCTGGTGAGAATGGAAATTGAGGGACTGCACAATATCCTTTGTTGGGATGCTATTAGTGGTTTCTTCTCAATACATGTTATGTGACTGAACATGGAACGGAACAAAGGAAAGTAGTAATTTTTTTTTCTTTTTGAAATGTAAACCAGGGATGTAGGATTTATAAAAAGACGTTTGCTCCCAAAAAAAAATGATAAAGCCCACTGAAAAAGAAATTATTTATTGGAATGATTGTTGTCTTAGATCTCTTTCATTAAGGTAAAGGCCCCTCCTTTGAGCCCATTGTCAGGTCATGAAATATCAGCAATGGTAAAACTCTCCAAAAGTAAATGATAGGCGAACCTTTACCTTATGTGCTGCAGGTTTGAAGTCTAATGCTTGAGGTGAAGGCACATGCTTAGGCTGTGCAGCTTGTGGTTTACCATAGTTTTTTTCTCGGACATGGAAATAAAATCTCTTTTCATTTTTATGTGTAAACTTTAATCAGTCTGATACCAAAAGACATGCCCTAATCTGGTCCACTTAAGTTGGTATATATATGGAGACCTCCTGACACATGCATAAATGTTAAATTGTGGTGTGTTCTGGTGAAGATGGAAATTGAGGGACTGTACAATATCCTTTGTTGGGATGCTATTAGTGGTTTCTTCTCAATACTAAGGAAATTCCAAGTTCTCTCTCTTCTCTGTTTTATTTTTTTGGTATTGCCTGCTGACAACTAATTGGAATCTGTAGCTGTCAATGTTGGAAGAATGCTAAATTCATGATGGTATTTGGATCAAGGAAACTGAAATAATTAAGGTGGATCTGCAATGAAGTTTTAATCAAAACATCTCTTACAGAAAGAGTGAATTTTCCTTTTTTTGGGGTGAGGGGGCACTTCTGCAGCATCATTCCATGTTCCACAATACTAATTTCTGTACATTTTTTCTGACAAGCAAAAGCTTATCTTGTATAGTTGTGCTTCACCGTGATCGGTGCCGTTAATTGTCCTCTGCATGTATTGTCTAAGCAATTGTATTATTATACATCTGTTTCTAGTTTCACCTAGGAGTCTGGTATAAGCAAAGTGAAAAATGAGCTATGAAATGATTTTTATTTGATCTCTTTTTGTTTGTTTGAAGTGATAGTCTCTCCATCCTTCAGGAAGGAATTGGAGTACTCCCATTTTGGGTTTAGGGAGGTGATGGTCACATACTGATAAAAGAATGATCAGAAATTTTACAATTGAGCGAATCATTCTATCCTGGGTCCTCTAATTGGAATCAAGTAGTTTTTTGATGTGGAATGTGCTGAACAGTGTCCATTGTGATGTATTGTGGCACATCTACTAGACATATTGTTGCCGAAATGAACTTATTAATACTTGATGCTATTATACAGTTTGTTGCTGGGTCTCAACCGATGAATGCTCTTGCATTTGTTCTTGATGGGCTCTACTATGGCGTTTCAGACTTTGGATATGCTGCCTACTCTATGGTTTGTTCTAGCTCCTTTTGTAGAAAGTCTGTTAAGGCAGCATTTTCTTCCTTTTTCTGAGCTCCTTTCTTTATTTTGTAATGCTTAGGTACTGGTAGCACTGTTCTCTTCTTTGTTTATAGTTGCAGCAGCTCCTATCTATGGTCTTGGTGGAGTCTGGACAGGGTTATTTCTTTTCATGACTCTGCGAGTGGTAGCTGGCATATGGAGGTAATAATTTTGGTCCTGGACTATTGACATATCATTTCATTGCTATTATTGTATCATTGTTGTTATAAGATGGTAATCTCACATGATTGTGAAGAAGGTGTTTGGTACCTCAATGATTGCTTCATTATTATTATCAATTAGTTATCATAAGCCTCTACCGTATGCTTCCAATGCCTTCCAGTCCGGATGGATTCTCTAGAATGAAAAAATTTATCCGTTTCAACAAGGCATGATTGGCACTGTTATGGGCTTCAAATCAGTTGAACAAGTTTCTGGTACCTCAACTAAAGCATGTTTTCACATGACCGTTTAATTGATTGCTTCATAGTGGAGCACCAAGGGATGGTTTGAGTTGCAAATCCCTGTTTAGGGGTTCAGAGAACCGGTTGGAGATAGTCGCAGACGGAGGCTTTAGATGACAGGCCTTGGTCCCTGCTCCCAATTTCCGACTTCAAGCCACTTTTGAAGCAAAAAAATACAAATTAACTCAATTTTTTTTTTTTTAATTTTAATTTGGCCTCCCGAGTTTTTTTAATCCCTTTTGTATTTAAATTCTGGGCTTCCTCGTTTTCTAATCCTGCCAGATAGAGATACCGATCATGGTAATCTTTTACTTTCTCAATCATTGATTATCTTCCAAAGGAGACATTTCTCACCTGTACTTTCTTTAGAGATCCTGCTCAATGGGCTTATCAAATATTATGGCAGGAGTATGAAGGGGCCCTACAAGAAGTTTGGTCCTTATTGTGGGACCTACTGCAATTCTTTTTGGTGTTGAGGATCAATAGCATTATGATTCGAGCCTAAATTATGACAGTAATGTTTTTGCTTATTATGAGCGTGTCCTATTTCCTGTGCCCAGTTCCAGATCAGGTCATGGTATATTTAGATTTTGATTCTACTGCATGTGTTTATGCGCCGTACAATGGAGCTCGTGTTACATATAATTGAGCCGATGCCAAAGTGCTGCTCTACGTATAATGCATGGATTGCCATTTTTCGCTTTTCGTTGGCACACTTTTGTAATGATGCGAGGGATTTCGTTTTGAGCATAGTTTGTTTTGCATCTCGAGGACTTGCAGCTATATTATTTAACTGTTCATCTGTTTCGTTCTTGCATCAGCTTGTCTAAATGTTTTATATCTCACAGGTTGGGCAAAAAAACAGGGCCATGGGAAATGGTATGGGCCAGAGTGGAACAGGAAAGTGAGTGAGAATTTCCCGATGGAGCGTGCTCATAACTAAGATGATGCAGGTTCCTGAAGCATGGCATGGTAAAATGCCTGTTGAAGACAGGAGAAATCCTAATTAGCTTT
>CANXYI010928501.1:0-10928 GCA_948208565.1 Hura crepitans | reverse complement strand
CATAGAATTAAAGCCTAACACTTTCAACCCATAAGGCTGAAGTGTTCTCCACTATTTTCAAATGGAATTTCATTTTAGATATATCATATCTATCTATTCCATAAGATGATAAATGATGAGCAATTACATGCCCATGCTCTTTCTAAATTTTATGAGACATAGAAGCAATCATATTGCCATTATTATTTCCATGTAATTTAGAAAAAGCTTCACACTCCTAGCAAGAACATCAACTGAAGGAGGTGGAATATATGTGTCTAACATATAACTATTTTCTTACTTCAAAGGACTATTCTTAGATTTCAAAGTTAGTTTAGTCAATTTATTGGCGTCAAATTTTTTTTTTTTTGCATAAATTTAAGCTAAATGAACTTATGATGCAGGTATACCGATATGTAAATATTGAGAAACATATTAGTGCATGATCATGTACATAAATGCATTTTATAAGGTCTTTAATAAAAAACATATGTTCTCCCACTATTTTATTATAAAGTGATAGCACTTACCATTGATTCGAGAAAACTTAATGGTTTTCCTAGTGAGATAGTACCCATTTCTTATTAAGGTCAAATCTTGGGTTTTCCTAACAAGCCCAACCCATTAAAGAAATGGTAGGCATCTTATGCCAATTGCATTTTCATGAAACTATTAATCACTGAGTCATTAACTCTTGGTGTATGTGTATCTCATACACATCTCCTAGTCTGCCTCCAGACCTATTAGCCTTAAGTTTGCTCAATAAACTAATGGATTGATCAGAGTGAAATGCTTATCTTTAATTTAAAGTAGTAATCTAATTAGAAATTCAAATTAAAATAGGATTATAATCTTAACTCTACTAGGAATAACATTCCATGTAGAATTCAGATATACATGACAAAAAATCATCTTATCCAAATTTAATTTAATTTTTCAACTTTTGATTTAATTTAATTAAATTTAAGATTATAATTATCATAAATTTCTAGAAAATAAAAATCAAAATAAATTGATATTTAATTTTAATTAAAAATATTTAAGTAGTAGTTCACTAAGAATCAAATTCTAAAAGAACCGTAAAACTATTTGCAACTTGGACCCTAAAATCAATTCAAATGAGTTCAGATCAATTCTAATAGCCATTGGCACCTTTTTGGACCAGTAATAATGACTTTTATCAATTAAAATCACCCTTTGAGTCATTGAACCCATAGTAGAATGAATTGACAAAAATTACCATTCCACGATGCAAAATTGAGCACATTCTTAACTCTTAAGCAAGTTTATTGATCTCATTTATGTGAAAATAATTTTTACCACTTAAAAAATTTTAACTAAAATTATAAATATCCCATATTCATGAAAAATCAGTTCTGTAATTTTTGGAAAATAAATGAAATAAATGCCATAACAATTATGCCTTTTTTATTTTTAACCTCTCAAAAATTTGAATTCATGTCTCACTTATTTTACAAAATTAATTAATTTAATTTTCATGAAACATATAACTAGAATTAAAATCAATATTTTAATTATCATAAATCATATTAAACCACAAAAATATCAATTAGATCATAAAGCATGAAAGCACAAAACAAGGTATATTCTTTTATGCGCAAAAACCATTTATGCACATAGAAGAATATTTTTCTTCTTAAAACCAATTTAATCCAATTAAAAATAAAGAAATCTAATTTTAATATCATGCCAAATCAATTTTAATTATATTAATTAGATTTTATCACAAAATTAAAATCAAAAGCCACAACTAAACTAATAAATCATAAAATCATATTTTATGTCTAAATCAACCAAAACAAAATTTTTTTTAACTATTTTGAATTATTTGAGATCATGGCTCTCATACCAATGTTGGTTTTGTAAAAGTGATGCACAGTGGCAAATTAAAAATTTTGTACAAAACCAAGCAATGATAATAGGAATCTAAAAAAATAAAAAATGACAAACAACAAAAAAATTAAGCAGCATAGAAATTTTATCATTATCTGTTGATTAGTGATTCTTTGTCTTCGGCTCACCTCACTGAGTTGTAGCAAATCACAGTGATCCTCATTGGGAACACCTCTAAGGTATTCAAATAATAAGTGAAGTGAAGAAAAATAGAATATCTAAGTGCTAGTAAGTTATTCAAAAGGGAGAAGAAGAAAAAGAGAATCAAAAGATTCACAGGGAGAGTATGTGAATTTTCTCTCTATTTGGTAGCTGCTTGAATTGGCTGATTTTATATAGGAAATTTATACTAAAATAACCCTTTTTAGGTCAAATTTTAACCCTTAAAATTTGATCTAAATCTCATTCAAAGAGGCCCATAAAATTGGGCCCCTATTTGCCTATTATGCATGGCTTAATAAGAGGGTCCGTGTGTATATAAATTTGAGGCCCTTTCTAGGCTTCCTTTTAACTCTTGAAAGGTTAATTTAAAATCAAATTAAAATATGCCCTTGATTGGGCCTCTAAGGCCTAAGTCCTTTTTAAAGGTCAAACTGGGTCAGCTAGGCTTCAAGCCCAATTTATCTTTTTCTTCTTTATTTCTTCTCCTTTCAATGATATCTCATATCATTGAAATATCAAACACTTTGATAATCATTTCAATTCTTTAAGTGTGTGACCTTATGGGTTTCTAAAACATATTGGCAGTACACAATGAATTATAGTCCTATTCCAATTAGGACTCTTATGGTTTAATCTCATTGAGCCTATAATTAATTCTCAATTAATAATTTATTTATGTATAAGTCTTGAGAGGTGTATATCCATACATTAAGACTACCCAAGTGTTAAAAAGTCAAGTGGTTTGACTTAACCCTTCTATATATAATCACCAAGTAATTGCATTTTTTGAGTATAAACTGGTGTCAACTCAATGCTTAATTAAGTATGTCTAATCAAGCCTTAAACATGTCAATTCTAATATGTACATCTTTATTCCCAAAATGCCCCTATGAATCTCTTTCACACTTGTATTTCACTTTGACAAGAGATTCCCTAAATAAAGATATATTAGACTGATGAGATAAACTCCCCATTATAATTTGGGGTGGTGAATCCTCTATTAATCACTCAACCAATTTTAAGTATCTTAGACTATACCCAACCTTTTAGTTATGTATACATCATGGCAAAGTAAAAGCATCAGAGTTAAAGTATACCCTTTGATACTTAAGACAACCTTGATGATCTCAAGTTAAAGGATACTTGCACCTACTAATATGATGAGATGACTTCATTGACATAGATTATGTATCCATGTGAAGGTCTCATTTTTGGGTCTCTAGTGAACTTATTTCTCAAACAAGCATCCACATGTTAACTCTGAGCATCGCCTTACTTAGAGCTTGTGAGAATTACTTTTTGACCAAGTCAAAGAGTATAACATGTGCTAGTCTATTCGTATTAACAATGTCCCATCTTGTTAATACTATAACTAGAGATAGTTTTGATATTTCACATTTGTATGTAATAAGAATTTCATATCATGAACTCGTCATGATTTCCTTTATACTGTGAAATAATACTAATGACTTTATTACAAAGTTTAAGTTCCATGTTAAACAAATGAATTAATCATAAGTACTTATGTAATAAAGAATGCCTTTTATTAGAAATGAATGTTTTAATGTACTCAAAATATCCTTATGACAAATGTGCACTAAGGCATACTGCTAACAAGATATGTTAAATCTAAACATGTCTTTGCTTGTAAGTTGTAAATGGACCGAACAAAATATGGTGATGAGTCCAAAAAATATTCTATCAATGTGGACTGAATTGAATCTGGTGAAGAGTTTGAAAAATAATTTGACAATGTGGATTGGACTGAATTTGGTTATTAGTCTATAAAATAGTGTGACTATGGACAGAACTGAACTTAGTGATGAGTCCAAAAAATGGAAGGTGTGTGGACCAAACCAAATCTAGTTTTAAGTCCAAAAAATAGTCTGACAATATGGACAAAATTGAATCTAGTGATGAGTTTAAAAAATTGTGTGACAATATGGATCGATTAAAACATAGTGATGAGTTTAGAAAATGTTCTGACAATGTAGACCGAATCAAATATGGTGATGAGTCCAATAAATGAAAGGTGTATAGATTGAACTGAATCTAGTTTTATGTCTAAAAAATAGTTTAACAATATGGACCAAACTAAATCTAGTGATGAGTTTGAAAATGGTCTAAACTGTATCTATTAGTAATGACATAATTTCATGCATGTGTATGTGTGACATCATATGCATATATGTTATGTGTGCTTATTTATTTAGAATGTCTGTTGTAAGTACTTGACCAATGAATTAGTTAAAGGCTTAAACATATCTATATAAATGTGTAATATGTAATTTAATGAATGCATTAAATAAAAGTGATAAGTATATGTAGCTGCTTTTTACTTAGTTTTCTCTATGTAAATGTACAAATGTATATGTGTACCTAATTTTCTTCTAAATGCTTGTAAGTGTGCATTTTATATGTATAAACTATGCAACTAATACTTAAAAGAGATGTGTATATGTGAGTAAAAGGCTAATGCATAAGTTGACATGAATATGGTGCTCTACATATTTAGCTATCTAATGGGTATGTTTGTAATTGGTACTTTTCTAGACGAAAGAATGATAAATTTAACTCTATCCTAAATGTGTATATGTATGTTATGTGTCCTTTTATGTGTTTATACTATTCATATTTGTATTGTAAATAAGCTAATGAGTGAATAGGTATGGATAAATGTGGTATCTATTTTGCTACTTAATGAATTATAGTTTGTGAATGATTAGATGTATGCATGCATGTATGTATTGTGAAATAAGCTGAATCTAGCAAATGAATGTGGTAATTGAGTTATTAGATGTGAATATATACTTTGTGAATAAATTGATGTTTATCAACCAATTGCATGCTTGCTAAATGGATGTGGGCAAAGGAAAAGATGTTTACATGAATTTAGTGATATTGGTGAATGAATGATATGCATGCTGGTTCCTAACTTTCTTTAAATGAAGGAATAGGGTGAGGTATGTATTTAACTTCCTAATGAATAAATATGAGTTTTGTCCATTTCAAATGAATGCATGTGCTTGTTTCTTTCTAGATGAACGATGAATCTAATTTTTTAGGTGAATGAATGATGACTATGCATGAATAGGTAAATGTATGATAAATATATCTTTTCCTAGATGAATGAAATGCAAATACTAGGACAAGAGTTTAACTTTTCTAAATGCATGCATATACAAATGCATACAAGGTTTCCTTATCGAGATCACCCTTCTCTGAGGTTTATCATAGGAAAGACTTGGGTGAAAGTGAAGGTGTGGAAAAGTAGGTTAGGTTAGAGCGATGTGAAGGCCATAGAAAGGTGTTATGAGGGTGAAGATGTAAAGAAGTAGTTTGAGTTATGTTGATGAGTAGGTTAAGTAAAGAAATAAAAGTGAAGAAGACTGATAACTCAACAAAATGTTTATCTATTAAAGAGAGCTCTTGAGTGATATAGTTGACGAATGAGTGATTTAAGTTGACCAAATGATACAACATGTAAAATGTATGTAATTACACAGAATGGAACCTTTTTATTAGTTGGTTCGAAGATTTTCCAACTAAATATTTTCTCTCAATCTCTAACTCTTGCCTAGACCACTACTTATGAGTTTTTGATATAGTGAGATATGCTCAAATTTTTTCTTAGGTTGCCTTTCACAAGTTTTTAACCTAGTGACCTTCTTTATTTTCTTTTTTAAATTTAACTTATCCATGTTTTTATGCTTGAAACTTATTATTTGGGATCTAAACTTGCAGTTTTGAAATGGCTTAAAGTTTATTGTGTTTTCTCTAATTGATTGGGTCTAAATTTGTATCCTCTAGAATGGTTAGATATGTTTTGAAGCTCATGGAATTTTACAGACTATGAAGCTAGAGTGATATAGCTTGAAGCTCACATTATAGGAGGCTAATAGAGCTTTTTAAATTAATAGCTAACTTTCTGTGGGTGTTAGCTTTATGCCTTTTGAGTTTTTAAGTTATGGTGCCTTGACTGTATATTAAATGTCATCCTTTTTAACCTTTCTAAGTATTGCGTTGATGATATTCTTATTATTAACCAGTCTGAAGATTTTCTAACTAAATATTTTCTCCCAAGTTTCGCTAATTTAGCCTAGGCTCATGCTTTTGGTTGATCAGTCTAGCAGGAATTATTTTTGTGAAGGCAACCATAATTAAAGAAAATGAGAATGCTCGATTGTTTGAGGCTTAAGATAAATTGTTTTGTTCTTGTAGGATTTGGAGTTTTGACATTTAAAGCCTACTGACCTTTGGATTTTTACATGAACAAGATTGAAAGAAGAAATGTTATTTTGTTTAAAATGGTTCCCATGAGCTCTTAGGCTGTGAAGAAAATAATTAGGTTATACAAAACTCTTTTTTAGAAAAAGAAAGAATATGATTTTGGTGTATTAATGTTTGGAGCTCGGTGAACTTGGACCTCTCTTAAGATTGAAGAAAAACATTCATTTAGGTTTAGTTGCCGCTAGTTTTATTATTTTATTATTTCTTTTTATCTCTTAGCTTGCATTCAAGGATATTTCTCATGCTATACAAGTAAAAGACCGAGTCTTAAGCTTCAGAATTGCATGTCGTAGTGGTAGGCCATTCTTTTGAAAGTCATGAATAGATAGTGTATTATGTTGATTATGTTTCTTCTTCCTTTCTCTTTTATCTCTTCTCTTTTTTCTTTTCTTTTTTCATTTCTTTTTTTTTAATCTCTTTCATTACTTTCAAAAGTATCATGCTATGCAATGAATGAGGTGAATCATGATGCTTATGTAGAGTTACAATAATGCTTTATTAAACCTTCATTGTTTTAATGTAAGAAAAGAAATAATTAGGAAAAAAAACAAATACTTTATGTCCTATCCTTATTAAATTCTTCCATATCCTTGAATGGTGCAATCTTGTAGTTGGTCATTATTTGGCTTGTGAGGTAGTAGATCAAAAGTCAAAAAGAGAGAACTTTACTTTATAGAGAATTGAGGAATGGTATAAGGTCTGGTAATAAGTGATCTTCAAGATTGAGTATTATACCATGGTCTATGAGGTTTTGGATGGATCAGCAAAGGGCTTTGTAATTATTGGTCAAGTGGCCAGTCCTTTGCTGATAAGCACAATATAGGTCATGGTGATGATTAAGTGGAAGTGGTGTAGATTGATGCTCAAGTATTAACGGTTGAAGTAGATTTTTATCCTTTAATTCCTTGAGCATTATTGACAAAGGCTTGTTTAAATATTAAAATTTATAGGGAATCTTTCTTGTCTCGATTCCTTGATCATTATTTACCCCCTTAGTTAGGTCCATGTCCATTATGTTCCTTTGAACACCTCATTATTAGGCCACTAGTCAAACTTCTCTTGAATCTTTTCTTTTACAAATATTATCATTTGTCATTTTAATGTTGCCATTGCCTTGTTCATCATGCCCTTGTCATAACACATGATTCTAACAGTCTATATGGCTTATAATGCATGTTTTAGGCATTTAAGTGATAGATAATCTTAAAGATGTACAAATGGTAGATGCAAAATTGAAGGTTTAGTGATGACTCTACTGTATGTATGCATGATGTGCCTAGGTAATGTGATGATGCAACTTCCATGATACAAGTGCATGTTGACATGGATGAGGTTTTATGCATGTTATACCTATATTATGTAAGATGATACAAAGTGAATAAAGTTTACATGATGAATGATGCATGGTAATGCCTAGGTATAACCCATTAAATATATACATAGGATCACTTTTTATGATGCAAATGTATATGAATATAGATGAGGTTTGCATGTTACTCCTATTCTTAGTAAAGTGATACAAGGTGTATGGTAATGCATAAAGTAAGTGTATATGTGTTTTGTTATGGAATGGATGAATGATACATGTTTAAGGCGAAGTAGTATACATGAAAGTGTGAAGTAATAGGATAGTGTGATATATAATACTTGATGTATTTCATAATTCTAAGTGCTTATTTGTGTGAGTACAACTCATGAAAACCTTTAGAGTCAATAACATGTATTTTTGGTAGATACATGGATAAAGGCCTATGTATAAATCATGAATGGTGTAAGCCATATGTATTGGCTATGTTTTATGACTCATAGTCAAGCCTAATGTTGTGCATGACTCTTAATGATGCCTAATACTAATGATGCATTATTCCTAGTAATGCCTATTAATCATTGATCCATCTTTTAGGAGAGAACTTAAATTAAAGTTGATTTTATTTGCAAAATGTGATCCTTAGGTTTTTTCTTCATTCTACATTAAAGTTTAAATGTATATAAACATCTAAAAGTAAATTTATTATTTTATTAAAGGAAAAGTAAGAAAATACTACCAAAACTAAAAAAAATCAATTAGTGGAGCTTTGGTTTTCTAGATTCAGCTTATAATCGATGAGATCTTGAATAGCGTGATAGAAAGTTGTGTACTTGTCTATTAGATGGCATGTTACTTGATGATAAGCACAATATAGATCATATCTATGGTTAGGTAGAAGAGGATTAATCTAAAGCTTTGGCATCAATAGTTGAAGTTTCCCTTCTTTCATAAGTTTATTTAAACACCAGGATAAAGGTTTGCCTAATTTGGAAAAATGGCTAGATCTAACCATGGTTACCTTCGTGACTTGGCCATAATAATTACTAATGTTTTGGTAAGTGGTTTCTTCATTCTTCTTGAATCCTTTATTCTAAAATGCTAGTTCAAGGTCAACAACTATGTCTTTGAGTCACTCCCACATGGAAATGCCTTTAGTAGAAAGACCAACATTTAAGTAACTATTAGTATTTTGAATGAACATCTTTATCTAGTCAATATCATCAGGATTATTTCTCATCTTTAGCACCTTAGGCCTATATCATTCTAAGTATTCAAAAAAGGATTCATTGTACCAGTTCTAAATCTTTAATGGTCACCTTGATAGTTGCATTATTTGAGCATTGCTTGTTAAATACACGAGCTAGATTTTCCCAATTTATTCACTTTCTTTTCTAAGTCATGTTACCAATCTAAGGCTTGCCTAGTTAGGGACATGCTAAACAAGCTTATTACTTGTGCTTCTAATGGATAGGTTGATCTCATAGCTACTGCATATTGCTTTAAATGAGTCGTGGGGTTAGAAGTACCATTAAAGTTGCTTAAATTTGGCATTTTAAACTTGTAGGGCATAGGGTGATTAGGCTTTAAGTTGATATCTTCTAGGTCAATGTCTTTTCCCTTGGTTACTAAATGACTCATGGCTCATAATTTTTCATTGAGCTCTTTGATATGATCCTTTTTATCATAATTAGGCTTAACAGGTGGTATTTCTTCATAAAAAACACGATTTTCCTCTTTATTAGCTAATTCTTTCCTACTATTGTCACTAGCAGAAGGTTGACACTTATCTCTATATGTGTACATATTTTATAGTAAATTAGTCATTATAGCCATAATTCTGTTCTCTAAATCTTAAAAGATCTCAGTTAGCATGGCTTTCATCACTACTTTATCTCTTAACGTAGTTACATATCATGGTAGGACAAATTGAAAATGGATTAATGGTGGCTACAAAACAAAGGATTAGTCATGATGCATGAATATGGAATGTATAATGATATGCATGTGGTGCATGAAAGTAAAAGAATCTAAGATGATGTTCTCATGCCTAATATACTATGTGTGATGTTTTATGTAATATGATGTTATGTATGCATATATGTGGATGCATGGCATGCCTGTATGGATAGTTAAGGCATAAGTGATGTTATAAGATTCTAATATGGTGATAACTATAAGTATAAATGTATATGATCTAGTAACCTATGATGTGGCATGATTAATACGATTAGCATGATGTGAGTTAATGTGAGGTGTACTTAAAACTAGATGAAATTGGTTTATAATGCATGTGTACTAGGTTGTTACATGGATGTATGCATGCAATACAAAGAGCATATGTTATGAATGGGAAATGTATCAACAAGCATGCTATGGTGTTCATAGAAAATGTAGTTTATGCCATGAAGTAGATACAATGTTATACATGTGTTCATAAACACAAAAAAGATACATGTTAGGTGTATAAACATAAGCAATAAGCCTTACGACATTATTACTCTCACATATGGTCTTAGTAATTATTCTTAGGTGGGCTTACTTAAGCATCAATAGGGGATGCATAGTTTTGATTATAGGCTTAATTAGACCTAATAACCTCTCATATTTAAAGCACATGTAAGAATAATGGCTTATAACATTTAAGTTTTATTTGGAGTGAAATTAGGTTGGATCCATTCTAGATAAAAGGCACAATGGGCTTAGCCCCACTTTAAATCAGATTGAATGTAATGGGCTTACAACACAATCATAATATAGTCATAAACTCTTAGGGTCATGCAACCTAGGGGAAGTTACTAAGCTTAACCATAAAGGTTTGATGGTTTGGTCTAAAAAGTCTCATGGCTTCGACAAGTAGGGGGTCCCTCCTAATAGGTCTTCCCAATCAAGGGCAATAGTGATTGGTTAGTTCACCATTTGATATACCTGAAGGTATGAGGCTTATGAGTGATAGATATGCTAGTAATTCCTTATTTTTAAATGTAATATGGGTGCATGGTTCGTAACACCATCAGGGTAAAAGGGATATAATTTTTTTATAAAATGAAATACATTGGATTGATAAAATTAGAATATTAAAAGGTACATTATTTAGGCACTTTTGGATTCAATTCTCAATCCCTAGTGGAGTTGCCACTGTAGATTTTTAATGTACCAAGATAAAGTGGTTAGTGTTTAGAGTTATTACATGGCTTTATTGATCTTTTGCCTAACAAGAGTTAGAAATTTATGCCCAAATAATATACTTTTATATTCTATCATTTATCAATCTTAT
>CANXYI010928493.1:0-18682 GCA_948208565.1 Hura crepitans | reverse complement strand
TTAATGTATAGTAATTCTTATAAAAATTGGTATACTTTATTAAATTTGAAATTCATTATAGCATAATATTTATTGAAATTAGATTTTAATATACCATAATGCTATCTGATTTTTTTTTTAGTAAAATTTGGCAAATTGCACTATAAAAATTAAAAAATCATACGAAATATTTATGCGTATTTGTTTAGTTTCCATTCTTTCATTTTGGTTTATTATCATTACTTAATTTTGTTTATTTTTTGACTATTTGCAATCATATTTTCTTGAATGTTCAAAATCATAAAAAAAATCATTATATTCTAACTCAATCATTTTTTATTGCAGAATTTTGATTTATTTCATTTAGTAAGATTAATGGATAATATATCTACTTTCATTGTTCACAAAGGAGAATGGATTAATGACAAATTTGAAAATTTTGAAGTTGAAGGAATATTAACTCTAAAATCTTGAAACTTTGAACATCTCATGGGCGCAATAGCAAATAAATTGATGATTAAAGTAAAAGTAACAACATTAGATATCAAATATATTAGAAAGGATGGCTATCCTGCAATGAAGATTCATGATGATCAAATTTTGTTGTTTTAGTTGGCTTTTGAAGTAGAGAGAATCAAACATGGCAACATATCCCTTGAACATTACATTGAAAGAGAACACTAAGATAAGTTAAATATTGAAACTTAAGTACTTTTATCAAATATATTGAAGGAGAATACTAGGATATACCAATGTGGTATACTATAATGAAGAATCAAACATGGCAACATATCCCTTGAACATTAAACATGGCAACATATCCTTTGAACATTACATTGAAAGAGAACACTGAGATAGGTTAAATATCAAATCTTAAGTACTTTTATCAAATATATTGAAGGAAAATACTAAGATACACCTGTGTGGTATAATATAATGAAGAAGCTTACGTTACTTGTCTCCCAAAAAAATAAATTGAAAACCCAAAAAAAAATAAATAAATAAAAGAAAAATCAGCTTGAAAACACCAAGTGACCTACTCCTCAACCTTCATATGCTTTGAGAATAACTTGACAGCACGGCGTTCTCCGGCGAATGACCATAAACATTGGAAAATCATATTCTATTATCAGGAACAGGTGAAAAATGAAAACAAACTAAAGTTCAACATTTCAATAAAAAATTTTAATTTTCATCTAAGCATCCTGTGAAGCTTCATTTAAAAAAAAATAGATAAGTAAACTTTTTGCACCTTAAAAGTTCAATAGCTCTTAAGGCAGAAGTACTAAGGAATAGAATTGCCTGAGACCCCGCTTCAATTTTCCCTTCAACAAGCCGCCGTTCACTTAGCCCTTCTTTCCATGAGCAGCCAAAAGTCACCTTCACTTGCTTCCCTAAGGACTCGACATCATGATTCCAGAAAGCTCGTCTCTTTATATTTTTATACACTAAAGTCGCAATTTAGGGAAAAAAAATGTGAGCACTCAATAAACTATAACCCGAACTATTTGAAATAAAAATTAAAGTATTCCTTCTTCAAAAAGATAAAAAGTAAAAAAGTACCCCATATCAAGAAAATACAAGAAATAAAAAGAACCCATCATGGCTTCTATATACCTCTAATTAATTCAAGCTGAAGAGATGAAAGTTGGACGTCATTGGCTGATTGAAACTCGTTTATGAAGAAATTAATTTGCTCTAACGCCGAAGTTGGTGCTGCCTTATCGATTTGATTTTCATTATTATTGTTCTTTAGTATTTTTTTGAAACTTCTGCTTGTGCTTGGAGTTTAAGCAAGGCGGTTGCTTCTTTTTCTTCTTGAACTTGGTATGAGTTTTAGGCTTTTGAAATAAGTTTTCTTCTTTGAAGGTTTCTTTGATTTTCTGCTCGCCATTTTTATGGACTTAATTCGTTTTTGTAGAGTTTAAGACCCTTCACCTTAATCTCATGCAATTAACAAACTAAAATCCTCAAACATAAAATCAAAAAATCAATGTGAGGACGTAAAAAATGGAGATAAATAGATCCAAAAGAGCAGTGAGAAAGAAAAAGAACAAATCGAAAGGGTTAATGAAGGAAAGAAAAGGGTGAGAGTAAAATTGAACAAGAAAGTTAAGGAATTTAGCTAAGACGAGTTTATGAAGGGTTAAAAAAGAAAAATATGTATTTTTCAAATTTAAAATTTAAAATTTAAGAAAGGATTATGTTTGAAGTACAAAAATTTAAGAATAAAAGTCAAATTTTGCTTATCAACTTTGTGAAATGGGTAAAATTTGTCACTCAATTTTTTTTAAATTTGTCATTTCATCTAATAAAAATGTCATAATTTTCCTAACAACAAATGGAATGCTATGTTAGCAAATGAAAATTTTCAAAAATCAATAAAATTTACCATATCATATTCACGTGTCATCAAAAAATATAAAAATTACAAAAAATATTTATTACTTGTATTGATTTTAGTATTTATTTCAAGTTCAAATTTAAGTGTATAGATACCTACTACTTATACTCGCTTAAAAAAATTAACCATTGAATTAATTGAAAAATATTTATACTCTTATATTATATATAAAATTTAATTTTTTATTATATTTTATTAGAATGTAGTATTTATTTATAAATTATATGTTATATTGAATTAATTATTAATAGTTATTAATTTTAAATATATTCAATAAACATATTGATAATTTAATCAATTTTTTATATTAATTGGGTAGTTATATGAATTTAGGTATTATTTGAGTAATGGTAAACAAATTTGCGATGGAGACAGATAGTGTAAAAATAATTTAAATCAAATAGGGATTTTAGTATTTAATTAATCAATCAAGTTCGGATATTTATAAAGTTTATTGATATATGCAAAAAAATCTTCTTAATTAATTAAATTTAAATACTTAAATCCATTTCGAACATGTTTACTATTATCCGAATATATTCAAATTTATATAATTATCTTATTAACACAAAAAAAATTTAATTAAATTATTAGTATATAATTGAATAAATTTAAAATCAATAACAATTAACCATTAATTCAGTATATCACATAATTTATAAATAAATATTACTTTCTAATAAAATATAATAAAAAATTAAAATTTATATATAATATAAGAGTATAAATATTTTTAAATTAATTTAATAGTTAATTTTATAAATAAGTATGAACAGACGAGTGTTAAAAAATTTAAATTCAAATTTGAAATTATATAACAAAATTATTTTTTATTAATTTTTATATTTTTTTATAATATGTGGATGTGATCTAATGAATTTTTAAAAATTTTTATCAGCTAATGTTAAGATAGGAGCAAATTTTAATATTTTTATTTGATAAAATGCTAAATTTGAAAAAAATAATTTAATTTTGCAAGGCGAATTTTGATTTTTATCAAAACTTAAATGGAAAATTTTAAAAATTAAACGTAAGTAATTTCCTCGAATATATTCCTACCTTTTCGCACTCTATTGCAAAAATCGATCCTCTCTTTACCAAATCCATCGCTTTCTGAAACCAAGAAAAATGCCTCTCAAGCTCCTGGATGCGAGTGTATCAAATTTTGACAGTGTCTTTGAGAATTTCAAGTCGGAGGCACCTAAAAACAAGGCCAATTTAATCCTCTTCTTGGCTGATAAAGGCCCATCTACCAATCTCAGTTGGTGCCCGGGTACGAATATATCTTCTCTTTTACTGCGCGATGAATAATCGAAACGATTACCCATTATTTAGTTCTTGTTTAGTTTACAACCTTTTGTAATTTTGTTGTATGCATTCTTGTTTTTGTGATGGAAATTACTGGTTGCTTATTAAGCGGTAAGTTAACTTTGAGTATATATGTACTGTTATTTCCCATAATAGAGCTCTTAGGTGAATTGAATTTGAAGAATTGATAGTGTTCATACCATTTTGTTTTAAATTTTTTTAGCTTTGAGGGTTGTCTTGATTATTGAAGGAAAATGGATTATAAAGGGAAATGAGAGTGATTAGGTATGCAAATGCAAGCAAGGATAAACTAGGAAAACTGGGTGTTTGGAATTTGAGTTATATATTTAATCAAAACTTAAATAATTCTTGATTACATTTTTAGTTCAGAGGATAAGAAAGCATTCTTGAATGTTAAGCTTTCCCAAGTGTAGAAAGTTAATTTTAGGTTTAGGTACAGATTTTGTGGGGTGGAAATTACCAACTGTCTATTGTAGCTAAGATCTGTTAAGAATTATATAAGTGACCACAATGAGGAGAATCATCTGGGGTTGTCTTCTGGATGTGAGATTATGAATTCGAATCCTGAACTTATGAATGATAGAAAAAAAATAAAGGAGAGATAAAGCGAGATAGAGAGAGACAAGCCTGGAGAATTTGTCATTAAAGAATGAAGAGTTCTTTTGAACTCTCTGTAAATTATCTTCTTCCTCTTTTAGGTCTGGTTTACTTTGTGGATCTTTAGCTGTTCAAATAGCAGAGAATGAAAATAGAAATATTCTTTTGAAATGGCCTTTTGATCCATTCTCTTTCCTAGGTTTAAGAGTCAAGAATCAAGACATTAGTTCACTAAGATCACTGTTTAGCAGATCCTACATTGACTTAATCTTTGTACTTGACTAAAGTTGCCCCCTTGGAATGACATAAAACAATAAACTTTTGTGCTTGTTCCACGGAGAAAACTTCATTTAATATTTTGATGAACCTAGTTTGAACCACTTGGTTTTAAGAACATGACCACAGTTAAATCTGTAATCTGCATCTCTGTGCAGACTGTGTGAGAGCTGAACCTATTATATACAAGAAGCTAGAAGGATTGTCTGATGACATTGCACTTCTGCTCGCTTATGTTGGAGATAGGCCGACATGGAGAAATCCCCAGCACCCATTTAGAGTAGATTCAAGGTTCAAGCTTACTGGTGTTCCGACACTGCTCTGCTGGGAGAATGATGCAGTTAAAGGTCGCCTCGAGGATCATGAAGCTCACATTGAGCACAAAATCGATGCCCTCGTTTATGAGAAATGAGTCTTCTTTCCCCATTATTGACAAGCTCTGCTTCTTAATAATGCTGAACTTTATGTTAACGGGGGAAAAAAAAAAGGAAAAAAGAAGCAATAATGCTCTACTTTTTAAACTTTTGAGTATCCATGATTCTATTGCTATTATAATAAAGGAGTGCCAAGCTAAATTTCTTTATGAGCCAAATAAAATTCTCAATATTTTGGTTTTAGATATGGGAAGTAATCGAAGGGGTAATACTTGGAACATTCTTTCTTCAAAATTTTGTCGTTTAAAATTTTTATGAAAAGTGATTTGGGAGTTGATTCTATGTCCGGGTACTTGGTCAATCCTGAGGCAGAACCGGGAACTCACCAAAATGTAATTTTTTATTGCCACAACAGCAAAATAATGGACTGGTAGGCTGGTACCCAAATGTAAATCTTGTTTTCAATTGCTCACTGCAAAATTATTTATGCACACCATGTAAGCATTTTTTTTTCTATGAGCGAACACACCATTTGAGCAATCAGTTGCATGTAATTACCTCTAAAAATTAAGAAAAGCTATCAGGTAAAGTAGGACCAGCTAAGGCTGTGGTTCTCTCACGATTGACAATGCTGATAGGATTGCCTGCTCTTAGTAAAGTGTTGGAATTTATTAAGCAATTGAATTTGCAGATACTTGCATCGGAAAAATCATACTATACATCAAAACCGAATCTCTAATGAATAGTGAAGCATCTGGGTGGCGTTTCCGGTCAATATAGCAACAGGTGTAAGTAGCTCGTTTGCTGATTACCTTTTACACTCTATTTGGACGATAATTTTCAGTGATTTTATAATGTATAATTTTTCATGATATTATATGATTTTATAATGTATTATATTGAATAATATTTAGAATAACTGTATGATTTTATATAATTTTGTAACTATTTTTTATTTGGATTAATTATATTATATTGTACTGAATAATAGATAAAT
The DNA here is from genome assembly GCA_948208565.1 of Hura crepitans. Lineage (NCBI taxonomy): Eukaryota > Viridiplantae > Streptophyta > Magnoliopsida > Malpighiales > Euphorbiaceae > Hura > Hura crepitans. The sequence goes on along the minus strand of CANXYI010928493.1, from coordinate 12,726 downwards.
TATCATATTACCCTTATTCAGTGTTATATTTATTTTTATTAACAATCACTAATTTAATTAATTTAATAAACAGTTTAATTTTTATTATTGAAAAACCTAAAAAAATAAAATATATCATAAATTAATATTTATTATAAATAAATACATATTTTATTTTAAAAGTATGTAAAATAATAAAAAATATAAATAATAAAATGAATATTAAATAAATAAAATAAACATACTAAAATGTAAAATAGACCCACATTCATAATACAGATCATAATATAAATTAAGTCAATATTATAAACCATACTAAATTAAAAAGAGATTTCTAATCATAAAACATGCCATGATAAATATTAACTCTATCATATACCTACTAATTAAAGTTTATTACTAATTATACTTCATATCAACCTAGCCATAAATTACTACATATAATAATTAAACTAATTAAAGTAGGTCAAGATCCGAAATGCAAGCACTTTCCTTGTTTGTCATCAAATGAAATTATAAAGAAACAAAGAGATATGTGAGCCTTTTAACTTTTAAACATTTCATATCTAACAAACAAAAATTATTCCTGAAATGAAATTAAAAGAGAGAGAGAGAGAAATGAGTTGTGATGCGTACCTAGTGTTGAAAGAAAAATAATGTTAGAGTTTGATTTTACATTGAAAAGTGAAAGGAATATTATAAAGAATGATGAGGGTTAAAATTAGAAAGTAAAATTATTGTACCATAAAGAATCACTAAATTGGTGTTTTAAGATTTGGCTATTTTCTATGCTTTTAAAACCATAAAATAAAATCATAAAATACAATATCATCATTTTAACAATAACAAACACGATTTTTTAGAGTACAATACATTAAAAACCCACAAGAAATCATCAAACAAACGAAGTGTTACTATGAGGTGTGCATGAAGTATAAGAATTCTCTATAAAAATCATATTATGACCAACATATGTTGTTTTATTTCAAATGAATGCAAATTGAAAAATTAAATTGAGAGTGAGAGGAAATATGGAGAAAAGGTTAGAGGAAAACTATTTTGCAAATTCTTTCTTTCTTCCAAGGTATTAGAAAGAAAGATAGCAGCAGTGGCATCACAAAAACTCCAACTAACAGAGTCAACTACTTTTTTCTATGTTTGTTTTCATGTTCTTTGGAGATCTAAAGCTCAGCTAATATATATTTTTTTCCTCCTCTTTTTCTTTCTCCTTTTAGCATAACATCATAGAGAAGGATGTATTAGCCTAATTTATTTTCTTTAAAAAAAAATTGTGTTATTCAAGTTGTTAAAAGTGCCCATGTATTGGCTATATGCATGGATGTGCAAGGTGTAATGAGTAATCACCTCATCATTATCAAAAGTCGGTACAAACTTTGGATTCAAATTCTCCTCCTTAGTTGGTTTGCATTCCTCGGTGTGTGTGTGTGTATAGTTTAGTAATTTTCTTTTAAAAAGAGAGGGTGAGAGTAATCTAAGCCTTGATATTGTATCCCCATTTTTGTTGTAATAAAATTTATGTTTTATGTACTCCCTTGCATAGTTTCAATTATATCCCTACAAAATTATTAGTTTCCAATTAAAAATTCTAACAATTGTTATCAGAGTAGGTTCATTCAAGTATGAGCATTAGCGAGGTAGCAAGTTTATTGTGTTTGTGAAGTTTGAAGAATCACACCAAACAAGATGGCTTCAGGTGTTGGCGCAATCGGCAGTTCTCGTAATTGCAGGTGAGAATTATGATACATGGAAAATTAAAATGTGAATACTGTTACTATCGCAAGGACTGTGGGATATATTTCAACATGGTTATCCCCAACCTGTTGTCGGGCAATAGCTCATGCTTGAAGAATTAAAGAAATTGGAAGAAAACCAGATGTAAGATGTAAAGGCCCTATTTTTTATCCAATAGGGTATTGCGAAAAGTTTGTTTCCACAAATAATTTGTGCAACAAAATTAAAAGAAGCATGGGATATATTGAGAGAAGAGTTTTTGGGATCTGTAAAAGTGAAGAGTTTTGGGATCTGCAAAAGTGATTACTATGAAGTTGCAAACGTTGCGAAGATAATTTCTAAATTTGCAGATAAAGAGACGAAAAAAATAAAGGATTATTTGTCGAAGATGATCGAGATTGTCAACCAGATACGGACATATGGTGAAGATATCTTTGATCAAAAGGTAATTGAACAAATTTTAATTAGCTTGCCAAAAAAATATGAATATATTGTTATAGCAATTGAAGAGTCAAAAGAATCTTCTAATCTAGAAGCATATCTGTAATAGATGAGCTTTTGTTAGTTGTTATTTGGCATAATGTAATGGATTCCATCATCAGAATTGAAAGGTGTAACACAGAGATGTTTGAGTTGCAATAGATGATTGTCATTTTTTCTAGTGTCTTTGCTCCTGAACATATCTAAAGCTGGCTCTACTGCTAATGCTATTGTAGTTGTTGTATCGGAATACTTGCACTTCATTTCTTAAATATTTTGCCCCTTTTTTTTTTAGATCTATTACTCCTTTATCTTGATTATATTTTCAACTCTTATTCTCCATGAATTGTGTCGAGTGATCATCATCTTTGTACCAAAATTGAGTTTAAAAAGTACTTGCATAAGAGGTTAGGTGTGATTTGAACTTTGGTAACTTAATATGTAGGATAAAATAATGAATCTCTGCAATTGTTATAGTAATCTTCTCTTTTTTTTTTTATTTATGAATTGGTATAGACACCCTAGGTCAAGGTCTAATGATAATAGTCACAAGAAAGTCAAATAGTGAGTGGTTGGTAAACCTAAGTCTGCATAAACTTAAGTATTGAGGAATAAGGTTGGTATGAACTTTCTTCCAATTTAGTCCACACAAACTTTCTCCCCTTCGAAATATGGTCGGCATGAACCTTACTTCGAGTTGCTTTCAGAAGGAAGCTTTCCCTTTTTTTTTTTGGCATAAACAATAATACAATGATTTGCCTTATTAAATAATAATACCCAAGGAGTTGGAAACCCTAAATTGACTATAAATACCTCCTTTTAAGCCTAAAGAGAGAGGGGGGACTTTTTCAAACCCTAGTAGAATGCTTTTTTCTAGTCTTAACCCTCACCTAAAGTGATTAATTTCTTCGAAGCTTAGATCAATTGTTTTTTTTTTTAAGATCATAATCAGGTAAGCCTAAAGACATTATTAAGTATTCCTAAATCAATGGCCTCACATAAAGCAAATGAAATTGCTTAAAGATCTCCTATAATCAATGCACTTATTACTTGAGGTAGATTTAGTCATATTTGTGTTTTCTTTTGTCTATTAACTATTATTCATGTAACATGATAAACACATCATTATGTTGATGAATTGGCTTCTGGTTTGTTAGATCAAGTCTACGTGGATGACTCCCTACATACATGATCTATCGTAAATCACTTAATGGTTTGCATGGACCTAGTTATTTACACAATTTGGTTTGTGCAGTTAATATTATAAGTATGATCATTATTTTGTTTAAGCCTACATTAATATTTGAATTCGCGTGCATGCTGGTTTATATGGACCAATTCTCTTGATCCGTACAAACTTTATTTTGTAGATCTAATTTTTTTGTTGAGATGCACAAGCGTTATGAAAGTTCGACAATAAGTTTATACGAATGGTGTTTGATAGTCTATATGGACGTAGTTTTAGGTTGAAACCCATTACTTTTCTTTATTTATATCAATGTTTTGTTTTATTTGGGCCTTTCGTATATCTTTTTTGTAAACACTGACATTCGACATGCTTACTAGTTCGAAGGGTTTTCAATGATGAAATTCTTAAATATCGAATAATTCTCGAGAGATATAAAAGGGAAATTTGCAAATTAGACAAATACTCTTAACACCCAAAGAGTCTATATGGACCTTTTCTCATAGGAAATGTGGTCCAAGCGAACATGACCCATAATCATCACCTATGTCTGTGCGGGCTAACATCCACAAGGTTGCTAAAATGTGGGGTCTGGTCCCACATCATTTTAATGAGTCACTATATAAATCCTTTTATTTTTATAGTGGAGGGAGAGATTTTTTTGGAAAAAAAAGGAGAGAGAAGGAAAATCCACTTGTTGTCTTTGTTTTCTGTACACATCACTATCTTCTGACTCCTGCACCAAAAGAAAACCCCTAAAAATTCCTAAAACCTCTATTGTAGGAGCTTGAAATAAGGGTATTTGCTTTGATTTGAGAAGATCGATTTCACATCACTTAGAGATCCTCCATATTTGAGGTAAACTAGTTTTGTATGCATGTGATGCATGTAAATAAATTATTTTAAAACATATATAAAATTTTTTATTAGTATTATGAAAATTAATTATTAAAAAATAATAGCATAAAAATTAAAATCACATTTCTTACTAATTGACATAGTGTATATATTATTGCATATTAAATATTATGTGTCTCCTATAAAATAAAAATAAAAATGTTTAATGTTTATGCTAAAAATATAAAATTAATAAAAAATGTATTTATTTCTATATAAAAAATTAATTTTATAGAAATCAATTTCTATCCAAGTATTTTACTCGTATAAGAATTAAAATTTATATAATATTATAATAACATATAATTAAAAGACTATCTTCATATAAAAAATATAGAAAACTATTTTAATATATATATATATATATTCACATTCTCACATTTATATAATTTTTTGTAATATAATTATTTATTTATAAAAATTATTATGTTATTATGCCATTTAATTTAAAATAATTAATTATCATATTTATTATTCAGATATATTCAATATAAGTTTTTCATAAGAATAGTATCATCATTACAATATTAAATATTTCATTTTTTTCTTTGAAAATTCAAGATGATAGGACTAAATTCATATTAAGTCAAGTTTAAATCCAATTATCCAATTAATCTAAGTAAAAAAATAAAGTGAATTTATTATTTATTATACTAGAAACACCTTAATAATAAAATTATCTTTAATGTACTGAGTATAAGTTCTTACTTCTCTTTCTTTTTATAAAAAATATATTTGATTCACCCAAGATCCAAATAAACAATATTCTAAAAATTACAATTCATATTAGAAATGATAATAGGTGAGGTACTTAAGAAAAATCTATCAAATTTGAACTCGATTAAATATTGCAACAAATGAATCTGATTAAACCTCTACTCATATGGTTCAAATAAATTAATATTTAAAATTTACATGAATAAAAAATTATTTAAATAACTAAATTTATAAATAAATAATATTTAAAATTTCAATTCTATTTCAAATAAAATACTTAAAAAATTAATTGTGTTATATTTTACATATTTATTATTGTAAGAATATAATTTTAAATTAAACATAGTTAAACTTCTTATTATTTTATAATTATAAAACTCTTAATATAATATAAGAAATTATAACTTTATTTTAATTTAAAATGTTTTCACTTATTCGTGTGTATGTGTATATATAGACACACGCAATGTGTGTAATAAATTATTTTTGTAATATATGTATATTGATTTTTATTAATTTTAAAAGATCGAATAATTGAAAAATAATAAAATATTATTTTTCACGTTATTCTATTTATTAAGATATATGTCTATGTTATTATATATTAAAAGTTACATTTATTTTTATAAAATAAAAATATAATATTAAATGAATGAAACAAAGAAATAGAAGTAGATCTGTCAAATGAGTTGGATCAGGTAGGTTCTATTGGGGTTAATATCAGATCAGGTCATTCTCGAGTCAGGTCACATTGGGTTTGGATCGGGTTAGGTCCTTAGATCAGATTTATTTTTCACAGAATTAAATTAATTGATTTAATTTCATATTAATTTTTTTAAATATTAATATATTTCAATTACTTTTAAATATTAATAACTCATAAAAATTTTTAAAAATAACTTATTCTTTTAAAAATATTATTTTTTTGAAAAATTTTGAACAATTATTATTATTGAAAACAAAAACCTGCAACAACAAGAAAGATAAAGATGAAAAAAATGAAAAGATGAAATATTAATAGAAGATAAGTTGGAATGAAATTAATAAGAATTAAGATAAAACAGTTAACGATAAATAATGAAAGAATGACATTGAATGGTGTTCTCTCTACTTGGCATGCCTACAATTCTTTTCAAGTATGGATGAAACATTCACTACTCAAATCCAGTTTGCTCAAGTTATTATTTATTTTATTTTACTTAATTTTTAAATATAAATCTATTAGTCTATTCTTATAATCTATTATCTAATTTTATATTTTTTATGTTATGTTATATCTACTTTTATATATAATTATATTTCATATGACATATTAAATAATCTTAAATTTTAAAGACATATTTTTTTTATAATTTTTCATATATAATATTATTTTTTTATTAAATTTTTCATATCCAGTGAGTTGCCCTAATATGATCTATGAACTATTTTTTTTAATCTTGTCCATCTGAATCCTCTCAGTACCTAAGTTTACTTTATATATAGAAAAAAATAACATTATAGATTTACTTTTTCTTTTAAAAAAAATTGATTTTAATCTTAATAATTGAAATGATTAAAAATATTTTTTTTAAAAAATCGAGTCATTTGGGTTGTCATATGATTCAATATATTCAAATTAGTTTTGGATTGACCTATTTGGATTTTAGGTCGGGTATGACCTTAAATTTTTCAAGTCGGATCTGGGTCGAGTCATGCACCATTTCTTTTGTCATGGTCGGGTATGGATATGGATCAGGGTCAAGGTCAGAAATTAATAAGTCTAAATAAAAGTAATAGTGTACACATGAATGCCCATAAGAATCCAGTTTTATAGAAATTTAATTATTAAACCAAGCATATCAATATAAAAGTATAATGGACCATAAATCAAAAAGAAGTTTTGTCTTCTAAAAATAGTAATATTGTGAAAAACTAAAATGCATTCAATTGCTTAAAAATAAAACAAACTTCTAAAAATAAATGATTACCAAATTTTAAATAAGTTCATAAAAATATAAGCATGTGCATATGCGAAATAATTTTTATAACATATAAATATCATAATTTTTTATCTTTTGATGATGATGACAATGATGACGATAATAATATGATTTGTCATATTTTTAGAACATTTAATAATATAATATGATCAATTGCTTTTCTATACATATGAAAATTATTTTTCTCATGTTCTTAAAAGAAAAAAATCTCCATTTTTTTTATCTTGAACTTAATACGAAAAGTCAATAGTATATATAATAGAAGTGTAAGGTTATATACATTTTTTTTATTTTAAGTTAAAATGCTAATTAAAAGTTGATAAAGAATATAATAAAAGTTTAAAAACAATTTTGTCTTAAAAAAATTATTAATGCATACTTTTATATATAGAAAAAATCTTGTTAAATTTATTATGAATAAAAATAAATTTCAGCAAAGTAATACTTTGAAAAATTAAAAAAAATCAATTCATAACACTGAAAATCCATAAAAATATATTTGAGTCATATTACTTTTCTTATATATATAATATAACATTATTGCTAAAAATTTGATAATGAAACATCATGATATCAAAATTTAAATATTTTTAAATTAAAGTAAAATCAATTTAATATAAACATCAATTAGATGGATTCAATTAAATAAATTATAATTTAAGTATATAATTAACATAAAAAAGCATTGAATAATTTTCTTTTATTAAAATTTGTTTATGACTTTTGAGATAAAAAAATAACATAATATTTTTTATTATTTTTATTTCACTAGAATTAATGTAGTTAACAATACGTAAAATAACATTTTTTTTAATTTGTTACCTCTTACATAGCAATTTAATCATTTTGTATTTTAATAAATTATTTATTAATGGAATTTAGTCGTGAATAGAATTCTTATTTAAATTATTTTTGTCGATAATATAAAATTAAAAAGTTAATTGAAGTACCATGATATCATAATTCAAATCTTTTTAAATTAAAGTAAAATTAATTTAATTCACTTAAATAAATTATAATTTAAGTATATAATTAATATAAAAAATGTATTGAATAATTTTATTTTATTAAAATTTGTTCATGACTTTTGAGATAAAAAAAAAAGATAACTATTGTAATATAATGGATGACTGCTCATAGATAAACTTTATTTATTGTAAATGGATAAATTGTATCTATTGTAGAAGGATTCTATTTATTTAGTATTCTCATCTAATTCAAAGCCTAGCTCATAGGTTTCTCTTTGCCTATATATATCAATTTCTTGTCATTCAAAAATATATAACAAATAATAAGAGAATTCATATTTTTTTTATTTTATTCTATATATTTTTTATTAAATTTATTTATTTTCAATACGTTATTAGTACGATTAAGCCTTTATGAAAATTATTGAAAGCCGATGGTTTGTTACAATTTGACTTGATGAAAATATTTTACTTTAGAAGAATTAAATGGTAAATAAATCTAAAATTTATAATTTGTTTGGGTGAATTTTTTTCTGCTCAAAATTTTAACTTTACTTTTATATATTAACCAAAAAAAGATTATATAAATTTATTAATTTCTAATTTTTTAAACAAATTAAGTTTTGTGACTCATTGTAACATATTTTTATTTTGATATTTTATTTATTAATATTAATTTTGATATTATGGTACTTACGTATGGTTTTTGAAATACACAATATTATTTTAAAAATTAAAATAATTTTGATGGATCAGCAACGGATTATCCATCTCAAATATTTTTAAAAATATTTTTATTTTCAATTGGAACGGATTTTCAAAAATGAAAATAAAATTCAATAAAAGATGTGATGGATTTGTGACAAAAATTCCATCACAAATATTAAAAATACGGCAAATTTCATTAATTTCGAATGGATTTATTCATCACAATATTTAAATTTTTTTGTAATGTGTAAGGCAGATATAATATAACTTGATTTAATTAAGTTATAGTAGTATTTTTTTAGCTTTTTTTTATTGAATTTAAATAAATATTATATGTCAACTTTTGCTATCTTACATATTGATATTTGCATTTGCATATATTTTTGAATCTATTAAATATATTTATTTTATATAAAATAATTTATTGTTAATATTTATGATGCATATCATTTTTTTGTATTATAAAAAATTTATTTGAAAGTTCCAAAAGAGCCAATAATGTTATTATTAGAAAATAAATTATTATGAATATGTCCAAAAAAAGTTTATTGATTTTGAAAAATATACACGATAATGAATATCAGTTTAGAATTAAATAAGATGTACTTTTATACAATAATTTATATTAAATAAATAATATAATTTTGCATATTTTAAATTTTATTATTATATAAATATTAGTAAACCTAAAGTTTGATTGAGACTGTAATATTAGTAATAAATCTAAAATTTTTGATTATTACTGATATTAATAAACATAGAGTTTATTAATCAACATAAATATTAATAAACTTAAAGTTTATTGATTGGCATTAATTTTAATAGACCTGTAACATTAGTAAACCTAGAGTTTACTTATTACCAATAACATTAGTAGATCTGGAGTTTACTGAATGGATAATTATATTAGTAAATCTGAAGTTTACTAAATGACAATAATATTAGTAAGCCTGAGTATATATAAACCAAAAGTTTTGACACAAGTTTTATACGTAAACCTTAAGTTTACTTATACGTAAACCTATTTTGTACATAAATGCGAAGTTTACTTATTGACTCAAATTTTGTTCGTAAACTTAAAGTTTACTTATTAACTCAAGTTTTGTACGTAACCATAAAGTTTACTTATACATAAATCCGAAGTTTACTTATTGACTCAAAATTTGTACACAAACACGAAATTTACTTATTGACTCAAATTTTATATGTAAATTCAAAGTTTACTTATTGATACCAATTTTGTATGTAAACTTGAAGTTTATAGATTGAAATACAATTGATTATATAATATTGGCTAGTTTGACCATCCTAGGTAAATTATAATGCAATAATTATTAAGAATTCATATGCATAAAAATAAGAAGATTCTTTAGTTTAAGAAATTTTCATGGTGCTATTTGTTCTTAAGAAATATTAAAATATTACTAGCTAATAAAATGGATTAAATTCCATTCTTTTTGGAATGCATAAAATTAATAATGTGAGCCCATCATCCACTATGTGAAACATTCAAATTTTATATGATTTAATAGATGCATCTATAAAATGGTTATATGCATATTCACCATAAACTCACAACCTGTATTTTGTGAGATTGTTTAATTAAGTGCACAAATTTCAAACTATGCTCAAAATGGTTTTTCTGATAATGTTAGTAATATTATGTTACAGGCTTCAAATAGTTTTTTTTATATTAATTGATGTTAAAAAGCCTGTTATACATGTTTATCTTTAAAACTTTAACAAAATTATTGAATGCATCCAATTAATTGCTAGACGGTTTTTATGAGAACAAACTCCCATTTTCATATGGAACCATGCATTATGTGATTAAAATAATAAATTCTTCCTCATTATAATTGATGTTTGTTTAGAGATTATAATTTTGATTGAAAGTTTTACAAACATCAAGGAAGAGATAATCAGCTGAAAAATTAAACAATAAATACAATATCATGAACTAGAAGTTCAAAAGATTCTTATATTATGAATCAAAAATTTCATATTGTGAACTAAAAGTTCAAAGAATAATTGTTTTATGATACAAAATGTATTTATTAATTTATAGAGATTTACTAAAATCTCATATATAACAGCTGTAAAATGCTCCAATTTAGTGAAATATCCTAATAGGACAATATGTTATGCAAATTATTCAATTCCAAATAAATAAATCATTGAAAAAGGTAAGGAGCAAAAGTTAGAGATGGTCATATTATGGAGGCGGGTACTGTAACGCCCGAAAACCCAAAGCGTGTGAATAGTATTATCTGGGCTTGAGTGATGTTTCCCGCAGTGCGGGTCATCATGCTAAGTCCACTGACTAGCATATTGACTGGGAAATTTGACCGGCTTGAAAATGGTCGAAACGAATGAAATAAAAATTTTAGGAGAACCAATAATTCATTTCAGGTCATAAACTAATGTTTCCAGAGATAAAATGATTTCGAGTCAGGACAACCTTGAGACCGGGGAATGTGCCCGGATGGCCTCAAAAATACCATATCTTGAACCTCAAAAATTCCACTGAGTATGATGGAGGAGAAATTATAATTTTCTGAGGTCAATAGATATTTTTTCGGAATATTTTATTCTAGCGGGTGAACAGTGCCAAAAAGTCAACTATTGACTTTTGACCTGAAACTTTGCATGGGCCTTCGAGACCAAAAGTGAGGATTTTTAAATTTGGAATGAATATTTTTAGAGGTCCAGGGAATATTTTATGAATTTTTAAGGCTTCATGTTAATCGAGGCAATTTGAAAACTATTCTATCGATTGAGTTTGTCCACGAAAATTTATGAATATGTTGAGGGGATTAAAATATGAATTTTAAAATAAACGGTGTAATTTTTGAGGTCTGCACGAATTTTGGTGAGTTCTCAAAGTTCTATTGCCAATCGAGCTATTAAGATTTCCCGAAACCTTAGTTCGCCTGTTTCCAGATGGAATTAGGCCATGAAATTTTATGGGCATATAATTGGGATCAAATGAGAATTTTAAGAATAAACGCCGCATTTTTTCGACAATCGTGTGATTTTTAAAATTTTTTTGAAGTTGGCAGCCCTATCATTGAAATCGAGACGTTTTGGGATGGTTCGGGTGGTTATAGGACCCACCCGCACCAAGCCAGTTGTCTTAAGAGCCATGACAAGTGTCCAAGGGGCTGGACAAGTAGCAAACATTCATTAGAACAACAAGAAAAAGAAAAAGAAAAAGGAAATGAAAAAAAATAAAAAAGATCGTTTTGGTTGTCCAAGAAATTTCTAGACGCCTCTTTTCTCTCCAATTGACCATATCTCCTTCATTTCTCATCCAAAATTTGTTATTCTAGTTTCTAAATTCAAGTTACCCTGTTGGTGAATTGTGGGAAAAAAATCAGAGGGAAAGGAGCTTTCAGTTGGGAGAAAAAATTCTCCAAAGTTTTGTGGTTTAGGCTGCCTAGAAAAAACCTGAATGCCATCCCTCACTTTCTCTAGCCATATCTCCCTCATCCCTTAACCAAAATTCATCATTTTTGTTTCTAAATTTTATTTGCGATGTTAAGAGATTGAGGGAAAAATAATTGCAGCAAAAGGAGCTCTCAATTGGGAGAAATAAATCCCCAAATATTACTAGTCAAAGGCAGTCTAAGATAGGGTGTTTAGGTGAGTTGAGTTCCATGGCTATTCTTTGTGAATTCTTTGGACTTTGACTATGATTTAATGCCTAGGGATGCCTAACACACGTGTGTGTATGTGTGTGAGGTGATTGAGGCATTTGGAGGCTAAAAGAAGGCTTGAAAAGAGGTGGAAAAGCCACCATGGGAGCTGGATAGCAAGGAGTTCTTGAGGATTTAAGGGTCTTCTTGATTGGTAAGTGAATTTATCCAAAACATATTATGTATATTAGGATAAAATAGTATTGAAGGGGTAGGTCTGTGTATGGAAGTGTTGGTTTTATGTGTGTGCATGTATGTGAGCATGTGAAATGCATGTTAAAAAGGTGTATATTGATGATTTAGGATGATAGAGATGTGAATTGGATGTGAAGTGGATGTGTAAGCATGTGTTGCATGCA
>CANXYI010928425.1:0-10611 GCA_948208565.1 Hura crepitans | reverse complement strand
TTTGATCAAGATCTTTTCTAAAGGCAAATATGCACAGTGGGTCGACCGACCCTTTTATCTACCATTTTTATTTTTCTTTCTGCCTTGTCCATCTATCAGTTAGAAGTGATAATTTATTTGTATAATATTTTTATATTTGTGTGACTGTTTATTTTTGTTCGCTTGTCTATTTTTACTTCGCATACTAATACTTTATTTTTATTAGGGTGCAAGTTATTTAATTTATAGGAACCTGATTGTTTTTTCTTTGTCGCCTCCTTAAATCCTAGTGAAGTAACCTTTGAATGACCTTTTATTTTCTGCTGTCTATTTTATTCTGTGCTCTGTGTGTTCTTCTATTGATTCCCTTATTTATTGCTCTTTTTGGTTAGATTGTATTTTAGATGCTCTAAAATGTAATTTTATTTTTATTGTTTATTGTTTGTTTGGTTAGGATGTATTTTAGGTAATTGCCATGTAATATATTTTTATCGTCAAATTATTTCCCTGTATATTTTTGTGAATGCTGAAATAAGTAGAAAATGATTTTTTTTGCACATTAGAAAAATAACCAAAATATTTTTATTTAATTAATTGGTATTTTGCTAATAAAATGGGTTTTGATTTCTCTCAATAAAAGTCACAATAATAAAAATTATTTCCTAAAATTGACATGCGAGAACCAAAGTTCTTAAGCTAATCAATCACCCGATTTCATGTATGATGTTTTTAATTTCAATCCCAATATATTCAGTGAATGCTGCAATAGGTCAAAAATGATTTTTGCACGTTGAAAAGATAATTAAAATCATTTTATACTTAATTAATTGGTGTTTTATTAATAAAATAGATTCTGATTTTTCTTAATAAAAGTTATGACAATAAATTTCATTTTCTAAAATTGGCATATGAGAACCAAAGTTCTCAAGACAATCAACTACCCGATTTCGTGTATAATATTTTAACTTTAAGCATTTTATTTATCTTTTGTAAATATGTTTCGTGATTCCTCATATGTGAATACGTGATTTCTTTTAATTGTAAAATGCTGCTTGAGAAAAAGAATAATATTATAAATTCAAAACGAATTTTTGTATTAACTTGGGGTATAAATAAGAGTAGGGTTCCGAACCACTCTGGTTTTGGCCTTACAAGGTATTTCCCGACTTCGGTCGGGTAGCGACTCTTATCTTATGGTGCCCAACTCGCTATTCCTAGGCTAATCAAATAGGAGTGGCTCAAGATTCCTCTAGTTTCCTTCTCATCCTTTGGGACTCGAGGAGTGAGGCTTAGGTCGAGTCTTCAGCTATTTCGGTTTGACTAGCCCAAAGGAAAAGGGGATATGAACAATAGCCTAAACAAAATTTTGCTCAATGTCTAGATATAAAATCAAAACCCGATGTTGTTGTGGTGGTCTCCAAATTAGGGAATTGGTTAAATATTGCTTTATCCTATTACAGGTGGCTTGGCATTGCTCATCCCATTTTACCATAGCATTATTCTTCAATAGCTTGAAAATTAGCTCATAAATGGTGGTCAACTTGGTCATAAACCAACTTATATACTAAATTTTCCCAAAAATCCATTCACTTCTTTCTCTATCTTAGAAACATGCATTTTAATGATCGCCTTGGCTTTACCTAGGTTTGCTTCTATCCCACATTGAATGATTACATATCCTAACAATTTTCTTAAGGTGACCTTAAACACACACTTTTATAGTATTTAGGTAGAAATTATACTGATTTATTAACTAAAAGAACTTTTCCAATGCCTTTTCCTCATCTAAGACTTGACCGTTATATCATCTATATACACCTTCACCTCTACCTTTCTATGAATTAGGTCTTTTGGGATCTTAGTTGCTATGTATTAATAAGTTGCCTTATCATTCTTCAACCCAAATGGCATCACGTAATAATAATATCCCTATTCTATGATGAAAGATGTCTTTATCTTATTGGTAATCCTATTTAGGATTTGATTATACCTTGCATATTTGTCCATAGAATAACATCCTTGTGGTGGTGACATTATCAATCAAGACATCTATATGGGGTAAAGGGAATTTAACCTTAGGATAGGCCTTGTTCAAATGCCAATAATCTACACAAATTCTTACTCTTTCATCCTTCTTTGGTACCAGGACTATATTAGCCAACCAAGTTGGCCACTTTACCTCTTTTAAGAACTTGGAGTATACCTGATTGTACACTTTTTCTTTAATCTTTTCTACCTATTCTATGTTAGGATAGCATGTTTTGCAACTTGTTAATCTATTTTGTCAAATCCTAGTAAGTCTACGCAAAAACTTATTTATACTTTATTATTAATTTCTCAAATCTTTCTCTCTCTTTAAGGTTAACATTTAATGCAATTAAAATATTTTTTGGTTTAATTTCAATGCCAATATTAAATGGTTCAATTTTAATAGATTTAATGTCAAATATGTGAGCTTAGTTACGATCATGATGCAATATGCCAATTGGCATGATATCACATAAATAAGTGAAACCTGTAAACATTTCATTAACTTTAGAAATAAAGAGGTCAACAACCTCTATAAGTTTAATTATAGATGTTTATCAACATCATAAAAAATGGCAACAACTTGATCTTCATCTTAAGCCATAACTTTTATCTTGTTCTCTTTATTAGCTTGATCTTGTGCCTTCTCATATTCTATGTCAGTGTGTTTATCTTTAATGGGCTCCTTTCTCTAGGCTTCACTAACTAGGTAAGCAAAATAGAGTTTTTTAGCAAAGCTTTCTTTAACATTCATATTCTCTAGATATGCCACCAACTCATCAATCTCTTCTTTTTAGTCCTTGATCACAGCCATTATCTTCTAATAGCATACATCATCAAAGATGTGAAAAGCTTGAATTCACCAACTCTCCTATTTTAAACTCTTCAACCTCTCCATATTAGGTTCCTTTAGGAATCCCCTTCATAAAACAATGATTAAAAGGGGCATACATATTATATTTTTTTCATGGAGCTCAGTTTTTCTTTTTCTTCATAACTCAACCACTTTTTAAACTAGTAAAACTGCCTTTTATCTCTATAGGTGTCGAACAACCCTTATAAGTTCTTTCCTAAACTAGCATTTGGTAGATAATCTTATTTATTCATAACTCTTGAGATTATTAAATTGACCCATTTATCATTTTTATATCAAGCATATAAAATTCAATTAAAGGTTGATTGAAAATGTAAAAAGAAGGCCACAATGTTATCTCTTACCACTTTAAAGTCATAATACCTCTCTTATGAGGGAATTTGATCATTTATTACAAGGTTGATGGCATACCCCCAACTTGTGAAACTAAGGCCGCTTAGTAATAAAGCGAAACTAACTAAGATATCAAGCATAATAAACATCACATTATTAAAAATTGGGCCTACCTTCACTTCGGCCATAAAAAGTCCCATTTAGCTTTCTTGTGTTGTTATCATAAGCCCATATATCTAAAAAGAAGGTTGTCAAATTGGCCTCTTTGATCCCCCAAACTAGTAAGGATTTTAAAGGGGTAGACGTTTAAAGATAAGCAATTATCCATCATAACACATTAAGTCTTCTTGCCATTTACTTTAACTCTAATGAATAAGGCACAATTATGACTTCTCCCCTCAATAAAAAAACCCACTTTCCTCAAAAGAGATAACTTTCTTTTTCCTTTCTTGATGCACTTCTAAGATTTCTTGAGGCATAGTGCCAGAATAGACTTAGGTTTTATATAAGGCATAGGCTAGCTTACAATGATGTTCTTGAGAGCTCATCAATAGGTCTTACATGCTCACTTGAGTTGGTGTCTTCTTTAACTGTCTTATAAGAACATCTTCTTCACTTTATGTTTTCTCCACTTTAAGTGTCTTCCCTTTATCCTTTTGAGGTAGCGCTTTTAGTCCTATATGATCGCTTCGAGTCACCGCCTTAACTCTCTCTTTCCTATAAATCTCACTCACTACCCCTTTTAATTCTGAGCTGGAATTATCCTGAATCCTAGTTCCATAACACTTTATAATAGTCACTCTTTTTTTATTTCAATCTTTACATTTTTCGTCTCTCTCTCACTTTTGCCCTTAGAGTTTGTCTCGTACTGAACTCTAACTACCATGCTCTTTCATTCTCACTAACCTCATTAATATGTGTGGTACTATACATGTCTTGAAGCACTACCTATTCTAGAAATCCTAACTTAAGCATGAAGATATTATGGTAAAAACTCTAGCCTTTCTTCCTTCTTTAAGGTTTGGTATTTGTTTCTTGTTGATCAAGTCTTATGTAACATCCCAAGACAATTGGCAAAATTTAATTATGTTAATTATTTTAATAATGGTATAATTGGAATTTTTACTAATTGATAAAAGATCAAAGTGCATGAGTTAAAAGATTAAAAGTGCATTTATGCATTTTTAAAAGCTTTTAAAAGAATTATTACTTTGTTGAATTATAGGCCATTGGATAGAGGCTAAGATTAAATCTTAGCCATCCACTCAAGGCATATAAAAGGGGAATTTACTAAGATTTGGGCATTAAATTATTTGGGGAAATCAGCGTTCTATTCTTCTCATTTTTGCTCTAATTTCTACTCATTTCCAAGTGATTCTTTAAGAGTTTTCTCATTCTCCTTTCATAATTCTAAAATTAGGTGATTCTTGAATCTTAATCATGTATTTCTCATCATTTTTGATTTACTTTTTATCAATATATCTGCTACTTTTTATGTATGGTTGTTGGTTTTTTGGATTTAAAAGGAAAGAGATGAATCTTCAAGGAAAAATGCCAAGGGAAAGGCTATTATTAAGGA
This sequence comes from Hura crepitans, assembly GCA_948208565.1. Taxonomy (NCBI): domain Eukaryota; kingdom Viridiplantae; phylum Streptophyta; class Magnoliopsida; order Malpighiales; family Euphorbiaceae; genus Hura; species Hura crepitans. The sequence goes on along the minus strand of CANXYI010928425.1, from coordinate 5,818 downwards.
TTAAGATTGATTCTCTATGATTCCAAGGACTTTTGGTATGTGCATAAACCCAAACCATGATTATCTTGATGTTCTTTAATGATTTGTGGTGATATTGATAGATTTATGCATTATTTGATTGAATATATGAGCTACTATAATTTGAGGATTTTTATCCTAATTTGAGTATATTTGATATGATTTAACGTGTATTTAATGAGAAAAATATCCTATAATATGTATGAATTGATTATGCATTGATTGATTTTAATTTGGAAAAGTTTTAATTAAAATTGTATAAGCTTTCAAAGAGTTTGTTGCATAAAATAGTTGTGAGGACCTGTTGTTCATTAGGTTTCATGGCCATGAGGAAGTTCCTCGCATGGATATGAGCCCTCTTGAACATAGCTTTATGGCTAATAAGCTTGACTAGCTCACAACTGTGAGCCCTTAAGGTCACATGGTCATGAGGTTCCTAGTGACAGAATAAAATGTGGTTTTTAAGCCAATTTTTAGTGGTTTTTTATCTAAATTGATTCTAATCTTTTCCAATTAAAATTCTAACAATTTCATTATCAAGTTTAAAGGATTTTAACCCCATTTATAGAGTTTGACATTAATGGAATTATTTCATGATTTTTTTCACAAAAATTATGTTTGATTTTCAAATAAACATTAAAATTGATTGACTTGGAGTTTTAAGCTTTTTTATTTGGGACTTTATGAGTCTAAATGATTTTGTAAATTGGTTAAATTTATAAGGATGTGTTTTGAGGGCTTGTTCCCCAAATATGTGAATTATGCTATCATTATTGGATGATAAAGTGATAAAATGTTATTATTTATATGTTGAATTGGGATATATATTATAATTGATATATTCAACGCTCTATTGGAAATGAATATGCATACTTCTAAATTGGAATGTGAACTTTGAATGATAGATTTAAGACATCTGAGGTATACTTATGATGCATAAATATTGAGAGATAAACTTTTGATCAATATTGTGAACTTCGATATGTTATAAGTATAATTGCCATCAACATATGAGTTTATTGTGACATACCCTTAAGTAGCAATGAGTTATATAAGCCAACTATGTGATATACAAGTGGAAGTGAATGTGAGTTAAATAAGTATGAGTATATGTGACCACTGTGATATGAATGCACATGATATATATGTGCCTTGTTTCAATGAATGATTGGCATGTAAATGAGATGAAATGGATAATAAGCCTATGCACTCTCAAGCTTTGTACAGTGTTCAGATAGGTTGGCATGCCTAATAGGGTCTTAGCAGTATTGCATATTTTTTATTTTTCCTTTCATCAAGCAACCCTATATGGCATGTGCAACCACGTAAGTTCATTTATCACTGCACAATTATGTATGCGAAAAGGTACAACTGTGTAAGATTAGTGATCATTATACATATCTAATTTTATAGGTATAACCACTGAGTCTATTTGAAGGACACTGTACAACTATTGTGGGCATGGACACGTAAGATCATCGATCATTATGTATATATGTATTTGTGGGTATAGTCATGTAAGTCCATCAATCACCATACGAACCTATTATCTAGTCTATTAAGTCTAGGTTACATTGGGCTAATAAATGAACTAATGATGGCTATTATATGATAATTGGCATTGAGCATCCGATAAGAACACATAATTGAAATATGATAACATATATGAGTTATATGATATGATGAATAAATGATTGAGTTACATGTGTATATGCTATGATCATGATTTGGGTAATCTACCAAAGGTAAGCATGGTAAGTTCATTCATGGTTAAGCTAATAATTATGTTATCATGTGTTAAGGTATGAAATATGAGTTATATGATGCATGATTGTGGATGTTTGCTTTTTGCATATAATCCCTATGCGTGTTTAGTAGTAATCATAGTTGGTTTATGTACCACAAAGTAAGTTTTAATTAGCATGTTAGTTTTATCCATATATAGGTTGAAGTTCTTGGTTCAACAGATGAAGCATGAGTAAGAGGAGTTTCACAGCGAGTCTTTTAATCATATCATCATAGTTTTTAATAAACATTCTTTCATATACTTCTTTGTTCAAGGATTTGTATAGACATATGTTTTCTCATGTTTATATAGGAGTTTTAGATATACAATAAGGCTTTGGCTAGTTTGATGGCCTAAATAAAGTTTTATAAACACTTGTTTTTATATAGTTCATCTTAAAAAGTTTTGTGTATATGGATATGAATGTTGCACATATATGTATATGTATATAAAGGCACATAATATGGCATTTCTCCTGTTGGTGTCTATAGGTTGCTTGTTAAGGTGATTCAGGATGTCAGTAGAAGGGGCATCACATTTTATGGTATCAGAGCCTGGTTCAGGCAGTTCTGGATAGGATAGCCAGGTTAAGGTGATTATTGCTTATGTAAATTTGATTCTTTTGTGCACGTGATTGTATATATATGATTTGGTGTGCATAAGGATTGCATTTCATATATAGCTATGAACCTAAATGCAATGTGCTCTCTTTATTGACATAGTGAATGGATAAGAAAGCGGAGAGTTATGGACCTGTGAGTGTGGCTAATCCAGGATAGCTTACTGCTTTTAAGTCTCTTCCTCAAGCTCATGGTCAACAAGCGATACTACTCGAGCTTATCCAGTTATTGATTCATGCTATTGCTAATATGCCACAGCTATAACCTCTTGTACCTCCATTAAAGCCTTGTTGGAGGAATGCTATTAGAAGGCTTTAGAAATAAAAGTAAAAGAGTTTGATGGCCTAAAAAAAGATTTTGCAATAGCAGAATACTGGTTAGATAAGACAATAAGGATTTTGGAATAGATAAGATACTTAGATGAGGAGAGTTTGATTTGTGCTAGATCTCTCCTTTGGGAAGAAGCCTAAATTAGTGGAAGACACTGATTAGAGGGAAATCTACTGAGGCTATTACTTGGTAATTCTTTTAGGCAAAGTTCCAAAAAAGGTATATTAGTGAAACCTTTAGAGAAGCTAGATATAGAGAGTTTATATATCTCAAGCAATGCCAGTTGTCAGTCTTTGAATATGAGAGAGAGATTCTTAGGTTAATTAAGTATGTTATGGATATATTTCCTATCGAAGTTGTAAGATGTAAATGATTTTAAGATGGGTTAAACCATAGTATTAGATCTAGTATGGCACTTAGCCGGATCAAATATTTCTCTCAGCTAATGTCTATTGCGATGGAATTAAAAGATATCAATGTACAAGATTAGGACATGAAGAATAAAGGACAGAACAAGAGAGGGCAAGGATAAGGTTGTGGTTCCTTTACCTTAAGTAAGAAATAAAAAGGCTCATAAGCTCAAGGTACTACTAGGACAAACAAAAGTGGTAGTAAAAGGGATCATGAAGCTGCATTAGTTGCTAGTGCTCTAGGGTCTACCGCTAGAGGTGTTACAACTTGTTTATGTGAGCATTGTGGTAAGATGCATAGTAGTGTTTGCCAAAAGTTATCAAGTGTTTGTTTGAGCTGTGGATCCTTCAACCATAAGATCAATGATTGTCCTAAGATGTAAGATGTTAGTAGATAGCCAAGAGAGGCTAGAGCTACTATTTCTTCTAGCAAGAAGTTTGGTAAGCAAGATTATTAAAAAAAGTTCTTAAAGGGTTACATTTAAGACAGTGCAGAAGCTAGAAGCTCGAGCTCCAGCTTGTACATATGCTATTAGAGCTAAAGAAAAGGAGGATGCTCTAAATGTCATAGTTGGTATATTCTCTCTCTTTGATTCTTTTATGCATGCATTGATAGATCCTGGATTAACTCATTCATACATTTGTACTGGATTGTCACAAAATAGAACCTTGAGACTAAACCAATGGATTTTGAGATCTTAGTTTCTAATCATTTGGCTCATAGTGTTATTGTGAATAAAATGTATGAGGATTGTCTCTTGAGCCATCAAGGATATGAGTTCTTAGTAGATCTAATTAAGCTACCATTCAATTAGTTTAATGTGATTCTGGGTATGGATTGGTTATCCAAACATTAAGTAATAGTGGATTGCAAACTTAAGAGGATAACTCTTATGACAGTTGATGGTGATGAAATGATAGTTGTGGGAGAGAGATCCAATTTCCTATCTAATGTATCATCTATAACTGTGGCAAGAAAGCTGGTTAGAAATAGTGAAAGATTTCTAGGATGTTTTTTTTATAATCTATCAAGTTTGCCACCTGAAAGGGAAGTCTAGTTTGGCATTGAGTTAGTAATAGGCATGGCACCAATGCCCATTGCACCTTATAGAATGGCCCCAATAGAGTTGAAAGAATTGAGGACCTAATGGTAAAAGTTTCTTGATAAAGGTTACATTTACCTAGTGTTTCCCCATGGGGTGTACCAGTGCTTTTTGTTAAGAAGAAAGATGGTTCAATGAGGTTATGTATTGATCACCAGCAATTGAACAAGCTAACAATAAAGAACATGTATCCTCTCCCTAAGACTGATGATTTATTTGATCAACTTAAAGAAGTAGATGCGTTCTCAAAGATAGACCTGAGATTAGGCTATTATCAATTAAAGGTGACAGATGTAGATGTGCATAAGGTGACTTTCAAAACAAGGTATGTGCATTATGAGTTCCTTGTGATGCCTTTTGGTTTGATGAATACACTAGCTACATTTACAAATCATATGAATCGAGTTTTTTATCCTTATTTAGATTGATTTGTAATGGTGTTCATAGATGATATATTGGTTTATTCTAATAACAAGGAAAAGTATAATGAGCATCTAAGTCTAGTATTGCAGAAGTTAAAAGAGAAACAGTTGTATGTGTGATTTTTAGCTTGATGAAATGGCATTTATAGGCCATGTTATATCAGGTAATAGGGTAAGAGTGGATCCCAAAAAGATTGAGGCTATAATTGAGTGGAAACAGCCTAAAAATGCTATAGAAGTTGGAAGTTTCTTAGTTTTAGAAAGCTATTATAAACAATTTGTGAAGGGGTTTTCGATTATAGCATCTTTGCTAACCAAGTTTTTATAGAAGAATGCCAAGTTTGAGTGGCCTATTAGATGCCAAGAGATTTTTGAAAAGCTAAAGGCTATGCTAACTAAAGCTTCAATCCTTACACAGCCAGTGTTAGGAAAGGACTATGTGATATATAATGACGCATCTCATCGAGGTTTAGGATATATGCTTATGCAAGAGGGTAAGGTAGTGGCTTATACATCAAGGCAATTGAAGCCTCATGAGAAGAACTAACCTACTCATAATTTGGAGTTGGTTGCGATTGTTTTTACTTTAAAGATATGGAGGCATTATCTGTATGGTGAAAGGTGTTTCATCTACATAAATAACAAAAGTATCAAGTACCTTTCCACTCAAAAAGAGCTCAATTTGATAGAGAGACAATGGATAAAATTGCTCAAAAATTATGATTGTCATTGATTACCATTAAGCAAAGCTAATGTGGTAACTGATGCCTTGAGTAGAAAGTCAATGGAAACTTTAAAGCATTTGTTTGGAGTTGTCACATAATGGTTCTGCTATGTAAAGAAAGGAGTAAAGTCTAATTTGAGCTAGCAAGTAAGAAGTGCTCAAGGAATTGATGACAAGTTTAAAGTAATCACAAGGTAGATCCAAGAGGGGAAGCTGAGTATATATGAGCTTAAAGACAGTCAAGTGTTTTATCAAGGTAGATTATGTGCACCCGATGATGATGTGCTTAAGAAGTTAATTCTAGATGAGGCATATAAGAGTTTTTGTGCCATACATCCAGGAAGCATCAAGACATATCAAGGTTTGAAAATGCATTATTGGTGGTCCGATATAAAGATAGATATT
>CANXYI010928341.1:0-12778 GCA_948208565.1 Hura crepitans | reverse complement strand
TGGGATATTAGAACTCTAAATACTATTATTGAACAGAAATAGTAGATATAGGACCTGGTTTCTTCTTGAAAAATGTAAGAATATATCTAAAATTTTTCTTTTAATTTATGTTTAGAGTTCATGTACTTTTTTCTTTTCCTTTTGGGATTCCTATGAAATAGAAGAAGCATTTAAGGCAAAGAGTATAATTACTTATGTCACCCTCGAGCTGACCATTTTGATTTTCTGTATCTCTAAATAATGTACACACATTACGTATTGCAACATGGTTTGCTAAGAACTTTGTAGGGATTCCACACTCCAAACCCAACTGTAAAGCCATAAAATTCAACTATTCAATAATAAATTGCTCAATAAACAGCTATGACAACTATAAAGAATACACAATTCAATAGTTGAATAGTGGGTTTTATAGATCCTCTAGATTAAAGAATAGCATGTATAAGAAATAAACTACTTCCATGATTTTATCTATATATTATAGGCATTAAATGACCTCAAATCTCTTGCCTTTCTTGCTTCTATTTATTCTTTTTCAACCATTTTCCCTTAATTAACATCTTCAACCTTCCCCATTTCATTAAAAACATAATATTGATATCTGCTTCTATTGAGTATGAAGTGGAATTTACCAATTTTGGGTTGAAATCTTTCTTATTTATATATATGATTAGTTTATTTTTCTTGTTTTGTATTAGCTTAAATTGTAGAAAGAATCAGCATTTTTTAGAAAACATCCTCTTCATTGCCATTACTACCATTAGGTTGCTATATTAATGTTTTAGATGATTTATAATGCACAAATTAGATGTTAAACTAAGTAATTAAATGATATAAATGTGAGGTAGCTGGATTAAGGCTATGTTACGAGTTAAGTAGTGAATAGCAGCTGCTAAAAATTGCAACATAGGTAAGCTATAGTTGTTACAGCTCGGGGAACTCCGTAAATGGGTTTTTCTTATGTTGTTAAAAAAGGAAAAATGAGGGGCCTCAATTGGAAATAGAAAAGAAAAGTAACATAGAAGTAGAATGACCAAAAATAGTTGAATAATAAAAAGGTAACCGAGCATGAAGGTTACAGCTACTATCAACACTATAATTGCAGATTTTAAGGAAATTACACAATTTGCACTTTTTTTATTATGCTTTTCAAAAATCTACATACAAGATTTTAATTATCATATTGCTGCATTTTTTTCGGATGTTGTTTTGTTATCCGATATGCTGTTGGTTTTGTTTATCATTTATTTTTGCTACATCGTTAGTCATTATAATCTTGCAAGAGTTAGATTTTGTTGTATTTTACTGTGGATGATGATTGAGAATTTGGGTTGCTTGGTAGTTTTATGCATTTTTTGTGTTTATTTTATATATATTTTCTTGTATTGTATTGTCTTAAAATTTAATTCATATTATCTTAATTGGTTTCAATTTTTTCATTTATTATTTTATGGTTCCAATGATTGTGATGTTTTTGTTGTATCATTTGTTGAGTACTTAATTGAGGAAAAGAAGATTCCTATTGACACACTTAATGTCAAATTGCTTCAAACTAGAATGGCAGTATTATTATATCATTATAGTAGAGTGAAACAAGCTGATAACTTTGAGAGTGATCTTAAAATTCCTCCAAAAAGGCACAAAGAAAGGCAATATGACAGGAAGAAAAAAGGAAAAGCAACCATATCATAAAAATCTAGTTGTGTTAATATTGTAATAGATTTCAGATAAGACATTGTACATAATATAATTACCATGTATACATGTTATTGGTATTTTTGTAGTAAATATAATATTTTAACAAAATAGTACTTAATTTAGACGTATTAATTTCAGCTTTTTATAGCATAAGAATACTGTTATGTACCACGTAAAAGTATAACATAAACATTTTGATTTACCTTTATTATATAGCACTATGGTATATAGTGTATTCAACAATTTTTGCATCATAATATACCAACCTATACTAATATGCTATACATTATTATATCAAAAGTTATAGATTTATACATTATGGTATACCACAATGATGGTAAATTAAATTATGCAAGTTTTAATGAATCAATCAAAATTAGTTATAAATTGAAAATTAATACAAATATCAAAGTATAAATTTATTATAAAGGATAGCTGCAAAAATTATATCTCATTTCCTTTATGCAAGATTCCATCGTCAATTCTTTATATTCAAATAAGAAAATCTAGTATTAGATCTATATTGGAAGATTCCTACATATTTTTCTATTATGTACAAATTGCTTACATATACCACATTTTATTTTGATTTACTCTCCCATGATGCTTTTATGCTTCTCTTTTTAGGCCTTTCAGACTTTGTTCTTCCAATTGGTGGTAAGATAAGTTATTCTTTAATATCAGTAAGTTTCGTGTGCTTTTATCAGGTGTTGGATACACTATTTCTTTGTAGGTAGCAACTTTTGTGTTTTGAAATAATAATTTGAATAGTACTCATAGGGGTTCAAGTTTTCTCTTTCAATACTGCCAATGCATGTGGCCATGGAAGTTGATCCAACTGGAATCAATTGTAGGTGGACATTTTTTTCTTTAATGTTTACTATGTATGTATTCCCATATTCGGTGAATGTTTACTATGTATGTATTCCCATATTCGGTGATAGGAAAGATATCATCACTTAAAGGTTTTACCTAAAAAATGTAAAACACATGAAATAATGTATTAACATATATTTTGGTATATCTATTTGTAACAAAATTATATATTAGTAATTTACAATTATTATAACAACGTCTATGATCTTACCATTATTTTCTAACAATTGATGTAATTACTAGTCAGCTTATCTTATTAAATTGTAGCAAGTCTTGTGAAAGTTGACATTTGCTATCTCTCTATTTTTATGAGTTCAAGTTTGCACCAAATGCTTTAAGTATTCAAGTAAAGCCATGGTTGGAAGTTCACTAATTGCTTTTGTTCTAGAGTTAATTGATTCAACTATATTTAATGTCATTGTTGAGAATCTATTGTTCACAGAGTGTAGCTTTGACCATTTTCATATCAAATATCATTTAGATATTTCCTAATATAGACATTTACTTTGTCAAGCTCACATATGCTATATTCAAACTCTTATAGTGTGTATGATCCTGTTGCTCTATTGAAAAGATACTTAAGTTTACTTAGATTTTTCTTGAACTTTGTCTTTAAGTTGTTCAACAAATGATATATGTATATACAATGGCTGACTTCTGGATATACTTTTGTAGCTACTTTTTCAATACTTTCATGTCTATCAAGTATAACATACAGTTCTAATCTTATACCATATGTCTCTCTAAACTTTACAAAGAACCATTCCCAAGATGCATCATTATCTGAATCAACTATCACAAAGGCTAGTAGAAAAATTTTATCAGATGCATCATGTGTGCATGCTATAAATAATGTCCCTCCGTATCTTGCTTTAAGAAAGGTACCATTAACAACAACAATTGGCCTACAATGTTTTCAACCTTGAATTGAAGCATTTAGAGCCAAAAACACATACAAGAATGATCCATTATCTTGTGTTTGGATGTCAGCAACTGAACCAGGATTCATATTCTTTAACATGTGTAAATAGACTGAGAGAAAGGCATATGATTCTACTGCATTTCCTTTTATATTTTCTTGAGTTTATTTTCTTTTAATCTCTAAGCCTTTACATAATTTATTGACACTCCCAAATCATCCTTTATATCACAAATTATGTCAGCCAATGCGTACATAATTTTCATATTCTTGTACTTTGACTTGATGATTTCCTTAATAATACTTAATTTTGCTTGTTGTCGATTACCTAATATAATTTGCAAATTGTATGTGTGAATGTTATTGAATTTTCTAATCCTAAACATACTTGATTTTCCATTCTTTGATGCTTTTAAATGCCAGCTATAATTGTCATCCAAGCAACAAACAAAATACTTCTTCATACATGAGCTTTGCACCTTGTATTGAAAGTTGTTTTCAATTGCAAAAAAATCTTATTATTGTTTTAAGGGTTTCCTTGTTGAAAAGTTATGCCATTCCAAAATTTGAATGCCTAGGGTTGCTTATAATGGTAGATTCATTTTAAGCTTCTTCAACATTATTATCTATTACATTAACAGTGTATTCCAATAACCTCAAATAATCTATCATGGTAGAGATATTTGCTTGCCTTAATGATAAACTTGAGGTTCCTACTTCACTTGTAATTAATGGATTTGTATTTATCTCACTCAAGCTTTTATTTGCAAATAAAATCAATTATTAACAAAAAGATATCAAATATTTGGTAAATTTACTTAAGTTTCAAATTTAACCTGTCTTAACATTATCTTTCAATGTTATACACAAGGGATATGCTGTTAGATTTGAGTCCCCATTCTTCAAAGCCAAGAAAAACAATAAAGTTTCATTCTAAAATATCTTTCTTGTAGCATAGCCATCTTTCACAACATACTTGATATTCAATATTGTTGTTTGTACATTAGTTATCAATTTATTTGATATTATACCAATAAGATGTTTAAGGTTGTGAGATTTTAGAATTAATATTCCATCAACTTTAAAATTCTTGAAACTTTCATCAATCCACTCTCATTTGTGGTGAATGCAAATAGGTATACTATCCATCAATGTCAATAAATGATAAAAAATTAAAATTCTACAATCAATAAACAGTTAAATGAATAATTTAGTAATAAAAATTAAACAAACAATACGTACGAATAATTTAGTAACATGGTATAACTATCCGTTATACCTTATTAGAACTATTTTCAACCACTTATGATCAATATTATAACATGGTATAACTATTCGTTATATCTTATTATACTAATTTCAAGCGTCTTCTAATCAATTATATAATACGATATTGTAGACACTAGGTCTCTGAGGCTCCTATGTTTGGCTTGCCTAATGATGATAAAAAGGACAAAAATCTTAATAAATAGGATTTTTAACATCCAATCAAAGATCTCAAAATTTCCTTAATTAAAAAAATTATCAAAAGGGAAAACGACTGTTTTGCAAGATGGGCCATTTTCGTGGGGAAATGGTTGTTTTTGAGCCAAAACGGCGGTTTTGAGCTGAAAATGACTGTTTTCACCCAAAAAGGTCATTTTCTATCTCGAGAAGCGTGTATAAAAAGCAAAATTCATTTTTTCAAAAAAATGTTCATTTTTTTTTAGGAAAAAGACACTAAAAAGTAAAAATACACTCTTAAAACATCATTTTTTTTAGATTTTTGAAGATTTAGTCGCAATTTGTTAGTCCGATTGAGATCTTTTTTAAAGGCAAATATACTCGGTGTGTCAACCGACCCCTTTTTTCTACTATTTTTATTTTTCTTTTTGCTTTATCTATTTACCAGTTAGATGTGATAATTTATTTATGCAATATTTTTATATTTTGTGTTACTGTTTATTTTTATTTTATTTTTGTCTGTCTGTCTATTTTTTATTCTGTGCTTCGTGTGTTCTTCTACTGATTTCTTTATTTATAGCTCATTTTAGTTAGATTGTAATTTAGATGTTCTAAAATATAATTTTATTTTTATTGTTTATTCAGTTAGGATGTAATTTAGGTAATTGCCATGTAATATATTTTTATTATCGAATTATTTCCCTGTATATTCTATGAATGCTGTAATAAGTAGAAAATGATTTTTTTACACGTTGGAAAAATAACCGAAACATTTTTATTTAATCAGTTGGTGTTTTGCTAATAAAATGGGTTTTGATTTTCCTTAATAAAAGTCACAATAATAAAAATTATTTTCTAAAATTGACATACAAGAACCAAATTTCTCAAGCTAATCAATCACTTGATTTTATGTATGATATTTTTAATTTCAATCCCGATATATTTTGTGAATGCCGCATTAGGTAGAAAATGATTTTTGCACGTTGAAGAGATAATCAAAATCATTTTATACCTAATTAATTTGTGCTTTGTTAATAAAATAGGATTTTTTTTAATAAAAAGTTACGACGATAAAATTCATTTTCTAAAATTGGTATGCGAGAACCAAAGTTCTCAAGACAATCAACTGCTTGATTTCATGTATGATATTTCAACTCCAAACACCTAATTATTTTTTCTGTAAATATGTTTTGTAATTCGTCATACATGAATACATGATTTATTTTAATTGTAAAAAGCTGCTTAAGAAAAAGAATAATATTATAAATTCAAACTGAATTTTCGTATTAACTTGAGGTACAAATAAGAGTAGGGTTCCAAACAACTCTAGTTTTAGCCCTAAAAGGTATTTCTTGACTCTAGTCGGGTGGCAACACCTACCTTGTGATGCCTAACTCGCTCCTCCTAAGCTAATCAAATAGGAGCAGCTCAAGATTCCTCTAGTTTCCTTCTCATCTTTTGAGACTTGAGGAGTGAGGCTTAGGTCGAGTCTTTGGTTGTTTCAATTTGATAGGCTTAAAAGAAAAAAGGGGACGTGAACATTGAGATTTTTAGGTCATTACATTTCTTCCCCTCTTAAGTTAAATGTCATCTTCGACATACTTGGATCAAAGAGATATGGATACTACTCTTTTATTTGTGCCTTACTTTCCTATGTCACTTCCTCCATGCCGTGATGTTGCCATAGCACTTTCACTAACGGCATGGTCTTGTTCCTTAATTCCTTAACCTCTTTAGTTAGGATACCCATGAGTTCTTTCTCACAAGACAAATCTGGTCGTATCTCTACTTCTCTAGTTGTCAACACATGTGAAAGGTCTAATCTATACTGTCTTAACATTGATACATGAAATACATCATGTATCTGCTGTAGCTCTAGAGGCAAAGCTAGTCAGTAGGCCAATGGACCCACATACTCTATGATTTTGTATGGTCTAATGAACCTTGGACTCAACTTCCCTTTCTTACCGAACCTTAACACCTTCCTCCATAAAGATACCTTAAGGAACACTTTATCACTGACTTCATACTCTATATCCCTTCTCTTCATATCTATATAGGACTTATGTCTGTCTAAAGTAGCTTTCAACCTCTCTCTGATAATCTTCACCTTCTCCTTGGCATCATTTGACTAAATCTAATCCTATGAGCTTATGCTCACTTAGCTCGCTCTAACACAATGGAGTTCAGTAATGCCTCCCATACAAGGCCTTATATGGTACCATACCAAGGCTCGCCTGGTGACTGTTGTTGTATGTAAACTCTGCCAAAGAGATGTACTTGTCCTAACTGCCTTTAAGCTCTATGGCATAAGCTCAGAGCATATCCTTAAGCACTTGAATAATCCTCTCAGACTAGCCATCCATCTGAGGATGAAAACCTGTGCTGAAGCTAAGCCTTGTCCCCAAAGCATTTTGGAGTTTCCTCTAAAATCTCAATGTAAAACAGGGATCTCTATCCAATATAATAGATGAAGGCACACTATGTAGCCTCATGATATCATCAATATATAGCTCAGCTAGCTTCTCCATCGAGTAATCCTTCCTCACTAGTATGAAGTGAGCTGAGTTGGTAAATCTATCAACCACTACCCAAACTACATTATGCTTATTCCTTGTCAAGGGTAGCCCAATCACAAAATCCATAGTGACTCTATCCCATTTCCATTCTGGTATTCCTAGCAATCTAAAAGGAACTTAATGCTTGGCCTTCACTTGCTAAAAAATGAGGCATCTAGTCATAAAATCTACCATATCCTTCTTCATACCTAGCCACCAATAAGCCATTTTTAGGTCCTAGTACATCTTTGTACTGCCAGGATGCATCGCATAAGGTTTACTATATGCTTCTTATAGAATCTACTATCTCAGCTCTTCCTTGTCTGGCACATATAAACGGTCGTGATAATACAAATACCTACCTTCCTTAATCATGAACTCTATCGGCTTCCCCTCTTAGGTCACACCTATGATACCCAGAAGCCTCTGATCATCTCTTTATGAATTTTTGATAGTCTAAACTAAGCTCGACTATACATGTAACTCAGCTAACAATCCACCATTATCTTGTAGCTTTATGCTAACTCTCATAGCCTTCAAGGCATCTACAATAATATTCGCTTTTTTGAGATAATAGTCAATAAGGCAATCATAGTCCTTAATTAACTCCATCCATCTCCTCTACCTCAAGTAACCTCCTTCTGTGTTGGTAGATACTTCAAACTCTTATGGTCCATGTAGATGTAGCATTTCTCCCTATAAAGATAGTGCCTCTATATCTTTAGGGCAAACACAATAGCTGCAAACTCTAAATCATGTGTCAGGTAGTTTCTCTCATGTAGTTTCAACTGTCATGAAGCGTAGGCAACCACTTTGCCATCTTGCATGAGAATATAGCCTAACCCATTTAATGAGGTATCACTATAGATAGTGAACTCTTTCCCTGTCTCTAGCTATACCAGGATTGGTGCCTCTGTTAACATACTCTTGAGCTTGTTAATGCTCTCCTGACATTTGCTATCTCATACGGACGGCATATCTTTCTTCAAAAGACGTGTCATAGGAGCTGTAATCAATGAAAATCCCTTGACAAACCTTCTATAATACCTAGCTAATCCCAAGAAACTCTGAATCTCAATCGTGTTCCTCGGCAGTGTCCACTCTATAACTATTTAAATGTAGCTCAGATCAACCCTTATACCTTTTGTTGATGCTATGTGTCCCAAAAATGATACCTCCTTTAGCTAAAACTCACATTTAATACGCTTGGCATAGAGTTTCTCATCCCTTAAAATTTAAAGAACTATCCGTAAATGCCTTACATGATTGTCTCTGATATTAGAGTACACAAGAATGTTGTCTATAAAGACTACTATGAACTGATCTAGAAATGGTCTAAAGATCCTATTAATGAGGTCCATGAATGCCACCAGTGCATTAGTCAAATTGAATGGCATCACAAGGAACTCATAGTGGCCATATCTAGTCTGAAAAGCTATCTTATGCATCTCTGCATCCTTCACTCTCAACTGATAGTACCCGGATCTAAGGTCGATCTTAGAAAAGACACTTGCTCCTCTAAGTTGGTCAAAAAGATCATCGATCCATGGTAAGTGGTACTTGTTCTTAATTGTGACTTTGTTCAACTACCTATAGTTTACACACAATCTCAAAGAACCATCTTTCTTCTTGAAAAATAGGACCAGTGCTCTCTAAAGAGAAACACTCAATCTAATAAAACCTTTATCAAGGAGGTCTTGCAACTGAACCTTTAACTCTTTCAACTCCTTTGGAGCTATCCAATATGGAGCTGTAGACACTGGTGTTGTGCCTAGCATAACCTCAATCCCAAACTCTAACTCCCATTCTGGTGGCAAACCTATAAGCTCATCTAGGAAAACTTCTCTGAACTCTGCCACTACTGATATCTCACTTGCTTCTGATACTTCCTTTTAGGTGTCAACCACATAAGTAAGATAGGCTTGACAACCCTTCCGTATCAACCTTCTAGCTATAATTGCTAACACTATTTTGCTTGTGCAATCTGAACTTTCACCTCTTACTATCACTACTGACCCATCATCATCTAACAACATGATCCTCTTCCTCGTGCAGTCCACATGGCATGATACTTGGAAAACCAATCTATGCCCAGGATAAGCTCAAACTCATTGAATGGCAATTCAATGAGATCTACTGCAAAAACATGTCCTTGTACTGATAAAGGATAGTTTCTATAAACCTTATTTACTATGATGTGCCGTCCAATTAGATTACTAACCATCATGTCAAAACTGAGGTCATTTGACTTTAACCCCCTGTCTAAAACTCAGGCTATGTATATATAATTATGTGTGGACCTCAGGGTCTATCAGTGCTAAAGTAGGTAAATCAAAGATATGGAATGTACCCTCTATAACATATATAGCCTCTACCTCCTCATGTGCTCTAATGGCATACTGCCTCACTAGAGCTCTACTCTCTGACTTGTCTTTTCTGGCTTGCCCTAGCTCTATTTCCAATCTCTCTCTAGTCTCGCCTTTGTGATAACTCTTGTGGCCTCTTAAGATAAACTTTCCAGAGATGATATCTGGCACCACAACTCCAGCAAATATCCTGTAATGTCCATTAACACACTCCCTTATGCATCCTATGGCAAATCTTGCACTCTAGTGTCAGAGTATTGCCTCCTGTAGATCTAGAGACACCTAAAGCTTGTGTCTATTGCTTGGACTATAACCTAGATCCCTAGCCTGATCTCTAACTCAGGTCATACTTCTTGTCTTGCCTATTCTTAGATTGTTAACATTTCTACTTCTTGTCTGTGTTGTACTCAGAACTACCCTATCCTTAGCTATATAATCACTTTTTGAAGCTATCTTACTTCTGTCTCAACTGCCCACTCATCTCTATTGTCTAACATACATCCACTAAAGCCATAAAGTCTTAAATATTCATCTAGCCGACCCAATACTTGATGTCCAAATTTAGCCCCTTTTCAAACTTCTTGCACCTGTCCTTTTCTGTAGCAACAACTGCTTTAGCATAACGGCTTAATAGTGCAAACTCTTTCTCATACTCAGCTGTAGTTTGATGCCCCTACTTATAATCCATGAATTCCTAGTACTTCTGGTCCAGATAATACTCTAAGATGTACATCTTCTTAAATTCCATTATGAAAAACTCCCAAGTTAGATCCTCTACCGCCTTGTGCTCTGTGATGGTTTCACACCACTTTAGTGCCTCCTCTGATAGCATAGAGATGGCACACGTTGTATACTCATCTTGAGGGCATCTGAGCTATTGCATAATCCTGACTGTCAAGTCTAACTAATCTCTGCTCGACTAGAATCATCCTACTTAACTCTTTTAAAGAACTCCACCCCGTTCTTTAACAGTTGCTCTCTGTAGCTTCTCTAAAATGCTTGCGGCTCTTAGGGTGCAGGAGGTGGAACTACCTATTATGCTATAACAACTATAGCAGTAGCAGCCGCTGTCACCTGTCTCACTGAATCCAGTATGGTCTCTAGCCAAACTGGTGGGTCTTGCTGCACGGGTGCAACATGTCCCATATCACTAGGAGTCATGCTCATAAATTGAGCACCCCCTTATGCTACTATGGTAGAAGCATGGTTCTCTACCTTTTTATCCTTATCTCAGGTCATACTGTGACTCATCTCTATGCCTGTAGGCAAGAAAGATAGATTATAAGCCACCACATTTAAAAGTATAATGATGTAAACATTTTACACACTATAGTACTCTTGTGTAACCCATAGGTCTAGAGGAAAGCCTAAACTAGAGCTTTGATACCACTAAAATGTGACGCTAGCCACCCGTTCCATACATCAGACTAAATAACAGTTGCGCATAATGCATAACGGTATCCAAAATCCCTATACAAAAATCCATCCCAATTAAAACTTCTTATCACTTAAGACATTTTTAAACTCAAGAAGATGTAAAAATGTGAAAATAGTTTTAGCACGCATTATGAGGTAACTAGTAAGGTCATTATGTTAGAATTCTGACAACATAATGGCTATACCGAGACACTTTCAGAAATAATACCTGCTTTGAAAACACTTCTATAATTATGGTAAAACAATTTCTCAACCACCTGGCTCCTTCTGACCCTCCAAACTCATCAAAACAATATATCACATAAAAAACGGAGCCTCAGGGTCCTCAAAACATTATATAAAAACTCAATGAGGCCTCAGGCATGCTCAACAGTACTCATCATATATAGAAGCAAGAGATATCATACAAGTCATGCAACGTAATTAAAAACATTGTATTAAAGGTTCACAAAACCATATAACACTTAAATTTACCAAACTAAACTGGTTTACACAGATTAGGCCCAATTCCTCTATTGGATCACAAGAGTACTATAAATGCTATTACATCATTATACATTTACAAAAGAAATAAAATATACCCAAAGGGGTAATTCTTTGCATCTCCTATGGTGTAGAGGCTTTAACTCTAATTTGTACTTTTCTTCAACCTACTCATTTCAAAAACAAGCAACATAGTAAGCATAAAGCTTAGTGGTACAATCACTTTAACATACACACTTATATTTAATCAAACATGCATTAAACATGTATGAGCAATAAACATTATGTTGAAATAACTTACATGTCATGTAACATGTATTAATCACATGATAAAACATATACATGTTCCTATACAACATAGAGTAAGCAATAGGCTTAAGGATATGATCATCACATATATCTTTAACATAACTCATCATTATCACATAGTCAACATAACAATCTGCATGATATAACTCACATATGTATTTTATCATGTACGCACATCCTAAGCATATAAGATGTATCCACATGTCATACTTTATATACATGCCAGGAAAACGAGATCATATGTCAAATTATATTACTTCATCATTAAACATGATAGTTATTAGTTTAATTAATGCCCATACTATCAAGACAACTATCTAAGGCTAGATAGTGGATACATGGTATCATGCCTAAAGGCTCACAATATCATACTCGAAGGCTCACAGTATCATCTCATTGTATCATGCTAGAAGGCTAATGGTATCATGTCAGAAGGCTCACGATATCATGCCCGAAGGCTTATGGTATTATGCCTAAAGGCTAGTGCTCATCAGCAGAACAAAGTGACCCATAGGTCTCATACTCGAAGATATACTAGTAGCTAGTAATATCCTAATTGATCGATCAACCTATCCAAACTAGTTTGTCTAGTGCTGCAGGTATAACTAAACTAATTATGTTCTGCCATCTTAGTCATTTTTAATAAAGATAGCAATTATTGCTTATTTTAACATATGTATCATGGGTTC
>CANXYI010928330.1:0-15655 GCA_948208565.1 Hura crepitans | reverse complement strand
TCCTCTACCGACTCAGTCGTCTTCCCTCTTCCTCAGCAACCACAGCAATTTCAACTCCCCCACCAAAACCCTAGCGGTGATATCGCTCTCGCTCATGAATACCGTCCCGATGATCCTGTCGTCCTCCATGACGTCGGTGTTACTGATAATGCTAAAGAAGATGACTTTATCACTATGATATGCTCTGTAGAGAGGCCTCTCAAGGATAGAGAATCTTTGCTGGAGTGTAAAAATCGAGATTTTTATAGCGTGTTGGTGGCATCGACCCGCCGTGAAGAGGAAAGGCAGAGACTTGAGTCCCAGCAGCGGAAAGATGGGTTGGTTGCTAAGAGTAGATTGATGGGAAGTGATGATAGAGGGATCGGATATGGTGATGAGATGGGTTATGATGCAACTTCTAAGCCTAAATTGCATTTGAAGGGAGGAAAATTTGGGGAAGGAGTACCTATAATTTTAGTGCCTAGCGCTTTTCAGACTTTGATTACTATTTATAATGTAAAAGAGTTTTTGGAGGATGGGGTTTTCATACCCACCGATGTGAAGGTCAAGCAGATGAAAGGGGCGAAGCCTGATTGTGTGACTGTGCAGAAGAAGTTCAGTACGGATAGGAATAGAGTGATGACTGCTTACGAGGTCAGGGACAAACCATCTGCTCTCAAGGCCGAGGACTGGGATCGAGTTGTGGCAGTTTTTGTGTTGGGGAAAGAGTGGCAATTTAAAGATTGGCCTTTCAAGGATCATGTGGAAATATTCAATAGAAGTGAGTAAAATTTGTATTTTGTTTATAGAGTTGTGCAATTGTTTTCGATTGGTATTTTCTGAGGAGGATTGTTTTAGGGTGATTTAATTTGATTTGAGTTAACACGATGAACGGGAATATTTGGATTTTAGCATCTTAGGCACAAGTTTTTTCAACTTTTAGGACATGATATAATGCTATGTGGTAAAATTTATGCAGTCATTGGATTTTTCATGCGCTTTGAAGATGACAGCGTTGAATCAGCTAAGAATGTAAAGCAGTGGAATGTAAAGATCATCTCGGTGGGCCTTTTTTACTGTTTGAGCTCTTTGATGTTTTACAATATGGTTTGATTTAGATTTGCTATGCTGTTTACGACTGATAATTTTTTTCCCTATCTTTTCTACTCTACTTTCTGATGGTTGCCAAAATAATAATAGTAATATACTATTTACAATATACAGATTAGCAAGAACAAGAGACACCAGGACAGGGCTGCAGCGTTGGAAGTGTGGGACAGACTAGAAGAATTTGTGCGCTCACGTTCGCATTCTTGAAGTTCGTATCTAAGTTTGCACTTTTTCAAATTTCAGAATAATATGTTAAGATATCTATTTGCATTTGTTCTGCCAGATTGTGATTAAATTATGTTTTTGTTGGATCACCTTTGTTGGTTCAGTGCGAAGCATATGGTGTTAGTGTTGGAATGGCTGTTACCCAGAATATCTGTACATATTTCTAATTTATGAATGTAAATTTAGTCCCTTCCATTTTTCTGACGATCATGATCATATCGGGTCGAGGGAAGCAAAATGGTTGGAAGAAGTCTTGGACATGATTTTGATTTTCGCTTGGAATTTCAGACATAATGAATGGGTCTGTGAAGTGGAGTTTTTCATTTTTTTTATTAGGCTCCAAATGTCTAGCTTTACCTAACCTGATTTTGGATTTGAACATCTGCCGATTAAGCACTGGATCTAAACCTTTCTAGTTTCTTCTGACATTAACCTTATTCTTGTTGTCAGTAGACCACATTTTTGGCTTTACAATCCAACTATGCTAAGTGTTTATGGCTGCAGTAGTGCATACAAGATTAAAGATCAGAATTGAGCAGTTGAACTTGTGATTGGCACAAAAAAAAAAAAAAAGTTGGGGAAATGAACCAAATAAAGGGTTCGGATAAATCTTGATGATATGTTGGGTGACCATGATGTGTTCTGCTGTAGCTTAATGAACAAAGATAAATTGGAAATATTAGTGCTTTGGATGTTCCCCTCTGTTGGCTAGGTTTTCTTTTGATTACTCTAATAAAGGAAACATGTAAATACATGCTTGCAATTATTTTGGATAAATGGAGCTACTTCAGGATAATTGACTTCATATTTCACGCCTCATTTTTCAGTAGCTTTAGCCAGAACCCTGCTGCTCATCGCATTGGATGAGGTAATAATGCTTGTGATTGCCTAGTATATTATACTAAACTAACTTAGTGGGAATGAGTGAGTAGCATGGCTCAATGTTCTCTGGACCTCATCTCGAGAATTTACAGATTATGGGCACTTCATTAGGAATTTCTCTAATTGTAAAGTGGGACCATGGTTGACTACATTGTAAACCTGGGTTCCAACTCATTAAGTTTAGCTAGTTGTTAAGATTGTCGATAAATACCTTATGGCTTAATTAGGGGACATCTTCAACATCTAATTTATTCCAAAATTTGAGCTAAAGATATGAAGCTTGTGGTCAGTAATTTTTCATTTGATTTCTGCTTCGGTTACTAATGTTTGAGATTAGAGCATATAATGCCTCTCGTGCAGTTGTGCTCTTTAGTTGATTGTAAAACTTTCTACTCTACGCAGTGCAGGTATGGAATGGAAAGTTCATCATGATAATAACAAGCTGCATGGTGTGGTTTGGAATTTTTGAAGGGGGACAATGATGCCGTGTTCACGTGCCAATGAGTTTGCAGCTGATAATTTGCATTCTGCAGTTTTGTGGTTGACTACGAATTTTGCATCATGAGATCAGTTTTGGTGATGCTTTTCTTTATATCCCTTTCCATGTACTATGATCTAAGGCTCTGGTAGCAGAGAAAGAATGCAATCGACCAATGTAGGAATTTTGCTTTGTTATTAGCATTAGTATTAGCCTTTGGTACATAGTAATATAATTGCTGATTGCCTTTGATGAAGTCCTAGGCATTTCTTGTTTGTGCATTCTTGTCAGTTTAATATATCCACCTTTTCTCTGTGTTAACTTTTGTTTAACTGTGTAGCATATTATTTCTTTATATGTTTAAGCATTGGACAATTATATGCATAAGCAAAACAAAAAATAAGTTTTATTGTGAAGGGAAGAGAGCAGAAGCCTCTTCAGTGATACAAAACTATACGGATCTCAGAAAAGGCCATGGGGGATAGATGATACACACACCCTCAACCATATGGAGTTTAATAATAGAAAATGTATAGAGCAACGCACAGGAATATACTAGACTAGGAAACTGGAAGGAGTAGGCTGCTGATGACAAAATCAGCATGCTGTGAAGACAGAACTGTATGAAGCTGCAAAGAGAAGGACTGCAAGCAATGAGATCGACAACTTAATAGAGTTTCCATCCGATGTGCCATCTACTTCTGTTGAAGGTACAGTTTTAGATCCATTACCTACAACATAAAATGAACAAGTGAAACCAGAGAATAGTGCATATGATGAAGTGCAGAAAACCTTCAATTGATGCACCTGCTGGGAATCTGTATCTTATGATTATTATATCTGGTTAGCGTTGGAAGACTAGAAGTTCAGTATCAAATGTACTCGAGTTGTTAACAGTAGTTTTACGGGGATTTGCAATTTATGAAGCACGACGTACCTGATGGAGAAGTTGGAACTTCAGATGTTCCTGGTGTCCCTGCAGGTGAGGCGGCTGGAGAAGCAGCTGTCAAACATACAGGTAATAGAAGTTAGAATTTAGTTGAACATGAATTTAAGCTTCATGCAGTAAGTATTGCAATCTTCTCATTATAATTTCAACATATTCCACAGTTCAAGCTCAACGCATGTTAAGTGCTCATCTTCAAGAACAGGAAGCTATTGACTTTTTATGTGCTTATCTTATTACCATTGCAGCGGCTGATGGGTGGAGTTTGAATATTGCAAGCACCAGGCAAGGCTAGAGCCTGAGTGCGGTTGATGTTTACTCCAAGTGATGGGCCACCGCCATTTAGAACCTCACACAAGCACTGTGGTGATGAGCGAACGACACTGTCAAGCTGTGTGCAGCACTGTGAAGATGGAGTTGAGGAGTTTCCTGTAATGTAATTCAGGCACGGTGACATGCTTATTAAGGTATTTGTACAGCTAGATTGAGCCGTGGCTCCTGCCCATAGCATGCTCAGTAAGACCAGTGCCAAACTCATTGCCATCCCTCTGTGTGCCATTTTATCTATAGATATGCCTGTGTAATGGTGAAGGTTTCCTGTAACTATTGGAGTTTGAGTAGCTTAATGGAATTTGGAGAAAGAATTGAGGTTTTTATAGGAACTTGAGGTCAGGCGGTGACGAACGAGAAATGGATTTGTGTGGGTGACCAACTCCTCCTAATCTCTTTTAACGGTCTTATTGAACGGCTAGGCCAGCTGAGGTTAACCTGGAGATATGGGAACTTGCTAATATGTGGCATAAAATGGGAAGGCCCTCGAAGGTTTGGTTTTATGGGTTACCAACTTCTATTCCTCGACGGATCTTTTAGAAATTCTAATAACCGGAAGAGCAGCATAGCGTGTTTGACTCTACCTTTACGAGAATTTGGCCTTCCTACTTTTCTCTTTTAGAATCTGTCGGTGACGGCTTAGAAGCGGAAAATTCTGATCGAAGCACATCAGAGGATTAGCTTAGTAGTGTTTGACAATGGACTCGACTACATGTCCTGTTCTAAGAAAAATCTCGTAATAATATTTTCTAATAATGAGTAATAATCGATCTCTGGCCTTACAAGAACAATACTAGACCTCGTTTAACAATACAAAGCGTGGCTCTAACCTGTTTCAGTCATTCCGATTTTGAAGAAAAAAGAAAAAAGCATCAATGCATTTTATTTTTAACTGTATGTTTTGCAAGTGTTTTATTATCAGATTTTGTCTCCAAGATATAATAGTGGCATTTAATTTAACAGTATATAACAAAATCTGGCAACACAGGTTACAATCTACCACAGAAAACTCCTGAGAGTGCACCGTGAATTAGAAAGAGGGAGAGAGAGAACATAATATTTTCATTACAGGGACAGCATCGTCCAGTAACACAGCCTTCTCATAGCGTTACGACAAGGTGATGACGGCAGGGGACATGCATCAAACCAGCCTAGAGCCTTGCACCCCACATCCTAATGAAATAAAAAATCTCACTGGTTCCTGCAAGTTACAAATTTACCACGCAGCCAAAATGTGAAGATCAATGAAATTGGCTGTGCCATATTTTCTTCCAGTTGCAGTAGGAACCTGGAAACTGAATGCATACGTAGTGTTTGAGCCCCAAGAAAAGAGATACCAACTAAGTTGACATGTAAAGAAGCTGTAGTTTAATAACATTTTGATAATGAAATCGCATTTCATATATATATTTGACTACTAAAAATCTTGGCTCGTAGTTTTCTGAAAACAGTTTCTACAGAAGAAAAGTCAATATCAAAACCATAGCTTTGGCCTCCATACTGTACATAGAGGTAACCTTTAGGAGAAAGTGGTGGGGGCAAAATATCAGAGAGTGGTGGTAAACTCGAAGCTGGGGGGGAAGGCAGGTCTTTCTTCTTCAAAGAGTAATATACATCGGCAAGAAGCAGCCAAATAAGATCAGGGTCAATAGATGCAAGTCCCTGCAATGCATTAATGGATGCATCCTGAAGACCAGTAACACCGCTACATGCTATCCCCACAACTAGACCACTGACCTTCTTAAGGACAGCTTCCAGTGATGAAGCACTGCTTTTGTTTTTGGATAAATCTGCAATCATGTTCAGCAATGCAACCTGAACTTTAACGTTTGAAACTTCAGCCGTAGATTCTTCTGGAGGAGTGCTTCTGTAAGGAAGTTGTAATGGGATCTTTTCATCTTTTGAGAAGGGCTTTTTCCGAAATGGGGATGTGGAAAGAAGTTTCCAGAAGTGTGGTCCATCAGTTTGGAACCGGCGGGAAAAGAAGTCCCCTCCACAGATTTGTACCACGTTGCTTACCACACTTGTGCATCTCCTTACTGCCTGTAAAATGATCAAAATTGCGACTGAAGAAGATGCAATAATTAAGCATTTAAGATACTAAAATATACATGCAGTGAAAAATAATAATATTAATTATCATTATCATAATCATCAGTTGATCTTTGTCAAAGAACTGATCATAACTAGATTTTCCTGGTATTTCCCTTTCCCACATTTGGCTAATCAGAAAGCAAAAGTATACATTGCAAAAAAGTTAAAGCCTCTTGTGAATTAAGCATTGGAAATGATGATTAATGGTGTAAATAACACAATTTTGCATTCAGTGTAACGAAAACAGAATAGAGTAATATGTACCACTGGGTTTTTGTTTCTAACACAAGCAACCAGGAAGGGCCATATTTTATTCATTGCTGGAAGCAACCTATTTTCACCATTTCCTTCTTCAGCAGCATCCATTGTGTCTTGGAGCTGATACAATGAGCACGAACGAGCCACCTCTTCAATTGTCTCTTTAGTTTCCTTCTCATTCCTATAAGCTTCTTCCACTTTAGCCAGTGCTGTGATGCCATCCTAAGAAAGAAATGCAAAGAAAATTTAATCCTATGCTGCAAAATAATAGCAATGGCACAAGAATACATTTCAAACATTTGATTCAATATACGTAGCTGGTGGATAAGAGTGAGAATCACCACTAAAGTTAGTGGTGGCCCTCGATCATTCCACTGAATTTTCATTTTAGATATTTATGGTTTCAATGATTAGCAGTCAAAAGATGACAGCGGATACTGGATTGTTAAATTGCAAAAAAAGGGAAAAGCATTTTATGTTTCACATCCATCCATTAAAAGTTCAAATATACATTCTTGAAGAACTACCAGAGTGTCAATGTAGCATATACCTCAACTATTTCCAGGACTATCAAGCATGCTGCTTGCTCCGTTGATGCTAGCATAGGGGTTGCCGCTGCTAAACATGAACCAGCAATGGATCCAACAATTCTTCTGTATCTTTTGGAATCATTCAACTTGAACATAACATTCTCCCATTGCTCTGCATATAGCATAATATCATCACCACAAAAGCACAACATACTCCATTTCGACAGAACATCAAGAGAGATGCCAAAGGTCCGAATTTTGGGAAGTCTAGGAAAATCATCACAACTAAATGAGATGTAACACCGGAGAGACTGATTGTTCAAAATAAAATATCATATATGCTCCTTGGTTGTCTTAAACAACTGGTTTATTGTTACAATGATAGCAGGAGACAGCCATGAGTAGAACCCAAAATGAAGCCAACGTAGGGCATATGCTCAACTCCAGGTATCCAAAGTCGTACATTGCCTGGTAGGGAACTACATAAAATCTACGGAAGCACTTACAGTTGTATGATGGGTTACATAAGAAAAGTCACCTAAATAGAGAAATTTCAAAGAAAGTTCAAAAGTTAAATTGTCAGGGAAAGGCAGGTGTTCTCTTCATTCACATGGCATACATTCAGCATAAACAAATATTTTTTTTTCCCTTTGTCCTTGTGCAAAGGTCTAGAAAACCCTATCATTACCCTCATGTTTTCTCTGCAAAACCAATATATAAATGGCAAACATATAATATACCTTAATATCTTTCCTCCTATTAACCAAATGCTAAAGAACCAATGCACAGCAAAACCCAAAGAACCAGATCTCAAAATTTCAGTCCTAAATATATATAGAAATGCTGCAAATGAGAAGGGCAAGCAATCACCTAATTCTAGTTGAGACTTGTGAATGTGATTTTGATTACGTGATGGTGATCCTTTGTGGGATCCCAGTCTAATTACCCGTTCCGCTCTGGACTTGACATCCATAAGATATGATTCTGCATCAGCTGGCAATGAAGCAGCCTCTCTTTTTGATGCATTGGCAATTTCAGCTACAGCCTGAAGATTACAGAATTGTCAAATATAAGCCATACGTAACTACAAGCAAAAATGCAATTCATATGCATTGCAACAGAGAAAACCGCATGTCACCCTGTCCAAGCAGATAGCTACTTAGGAATGCACAAGGTCACGATCTTTCAATCAGGTCTGGGCAAGCTTTAACTTGAATATATATCTAAAACCAAACACATTTCATTTTATCTATAGAGAGAGGGAGGTTAATTGAGGGAGGTTAAGTTCCTTGAGAAAATACACTGCAAGGCCAACAACCTCAGAAGTATATGTCAGGAATTTTACATTATGCTCCTAATATCAATACTCAACTTTGAGGATTCATAGACAAGTCACTTGATGGATTAATTTTAAAAAGTTTTAGAAATATAGCAGAAGATTGTATATTATGCAAGAACTTAGCTCTCAGATACCTATAGTAAGAAAAAAATAAAAAAGTTGAAGTTGCCATGACAGCTATCACTATAACAATAGTTGTCTCCACCTTCCAAGCTTCATTTATTTTACAAAGAATTCTGAAACAAGCAATGACTCAAAACATGCAACACATAATGCAAATAAAATATGTAAGGCAGTTGAACCTTTAGCACCCACTTAATAGGTAAGAACATTGAAAGTTGTTAGGACATGAGATATGAAGTTTTATATGGACTTTAATAATCTACCCAAATAAAAAAGATCACTTTAATAAGATTCCAAAAAGTTCCAATCAATTGCTTTATAAGAAATGTCTAAAATGCTGAATATTATTTGCATGAGTTAATTTCTGGTTACATAAACATACACGTCCTTAATGGCTGTTAATATTATCGTGACGGCCACAAGAGCCACAAACTTTTGCATAATAATTTAGAGAGGCTAAAGGTGATAAAAGTCTTCTATCAAGGAATCACCATTACATAGCTGCTATTATTTAAACCCATACTGAATATGAATACTTTGTCAACTCAGCAATTAGGACAATAAGATATTAGAATGTGTTTACTGATGTTCTTGTGATAACCCACTCCAATACCATGGAAGGACATCACAACTTTTACACATCAGCAGTGATTGTTTAATAAGTGAAGCAATGCATTATGCAGTTAGTAACTTGGAACAGGGAGATGAAATATAAAGAACACAACCAGAGTAAATAAAAGTATCACATGATTACCTTTAAAAAGGGAGTAGTTAGCTCTGGGTGCTGATGTCTGCCAAGGATATCAAGCTCTTGTGAAGCAGAGTGCATCTGTATAATTTTTTTTTTCAGCCATAAGCATTGCAACTCAAATAAAAACACAAAAATGGATACAAAATACACTAACTAGCATAACTGCTTGTCCTAAACTAAATGTCATATAATTAAAGTAAAGAACAAAAATGAAATATTAAACCAAAAAATACTCCTAACAATGCTAATTTTTGGAAATCTGGAAAGGAAAAAGGTATACCAAGATTCATCACAAAATGAAAAGTCGATTCTTAACTTAATCATACCGGTTCCTCCAACAAAGGCAATATTTTCTGAGCCACCCCAATATAGGAAAGCATGGAGGCAAGAACACTAGGCACATGAGGGTTAAGATCCAAATGACGTAATTGCCGGCATATTGAGTCAATAATATAGTCTGCATTTGCCAAGACCAATTGTCCAACCTACAGATTATTAATATAGAAAGGGTTGATCATGCATGATAGAATCTCCTAGCACATACAAATTTATTACACAATCTTACTGTCGAATGGCCAGATGTAGTAGAGAGGACATGTAAGACGGCATCAGAGGCACTTCTAATGTGGAAGTTTGAGCATATGAGATTCTCAAGCAACAGATAAAGAGATGAGTGAAGAAATCCACTAGAAGTAAAATCTTTTCTGAGGCACAAGGCAAAAGTACCTATTCCGTTAATTATAACCTGTAGGAGAAAATAAAAAAGGTAGAACCGTTGCTTCACAACATCCAATGCAGAAAATAACAGACAGATAAGAGATTCATGAAACACTTGGGAAAGAGAAATACCTGGTGTACGATCGCAGTATCACGAAAGAAGTATGGAGAGATTTCTTCAATTTCACTATCAGTATAAGAAGACTTGTGATCAATTGGAAGACCCCAGACTTCAGGAGATAGATATTCATGTAAGATCCGACCAATACAATCAATGAGGGGACTCCTAGAAGCCTTTGCCTGTGAAGCCTTCCAAATAGATTGAATAATCTGAGGACATTCATCTATGCAGGGCTGACCACCAGCATCTCTCTTATCAGATGTTTGAACCTCTTCTCTCTTAACCCTGGATTTCTGAAACATTTTTGTAAAATTATTCACTGATTTATCTGATATACCAAATACCATCTCATTCAAAATACATGCTGCAGTGCTGGCCTGCCGCAGTAATTGTCCCGATCCAGTTCTGTCATACCAAGCTAGCCAGCTCTCTTTATTGTATTCCTTGATGCGGACCTCGGATATCAGTTTACGCAGATAATCAAGTGGGATATCTGTGATGGCTGCCATATGTCCTTCGCCTTTGAAGTCTAACAACAAGCAACAAAAGAGATACTTGAATTAAGCATAAAGCAGATCAGGCAGAAGTTTAATGAAAGAAATTAAAATTCATGAGTTGCAATGACCTGCCATTAAAGATAAACCTACTAGTCTAAGGATTCCAGCAAGAGCCTTATACAGTTTCTGGCTGCCAAGATAAATAAACCAAGGGGGCATGCAGGGAAGTTCATAACTATTCTCCAGAGTTTCCAATGGGTACTGATTTCTTTTCCCTCGAATCTCACTGAATGATATGTCAGAAGGAACAACATCCATGACAGTCTGATAGTTAGGGGTAAAGGAAGAACCGGCCTTCAACTCAGCAATGGAAGGAAGATACCCAACAGCAGATGGCCTTGCTGAAGCAACCTTGTCAAGAGCACCAGCAAACACTGAATTCTGACTGAGACAGACAGCAAAAACATCCAAAAATCTAGCAGCTGTTACCTACATATATACCAAAAAATCCATAAATCAGAACCTTCCCTCAGTTGCAACAAGAGTAAGAAAACATGAAGCATGATTCCAAGTTGCTTTTATAAAAAGAAATAGCTGTCCACTCAAACTGGCTCGGAAAAGCAGTAGGGGTTTTCCTCCAAATCATGGAAAGCAAAACTATGCTAGTTCCATTTTATAATCTTTTGCAATATCAGATAGTAATAATATAATACAGTAAAACATTTTATTAATAATCGCACTTCTTTTGCAACATTATATTACATATGAAGGTATTTGAGTTCATGAGGCGTCTATCACAACATCTTTAGAACTTAATATCCAATGGCTAGCCAGTTCTACAATTACTTCTTTCCAGGATCCTCCACAAATACTCTTGATTCACTCAATTTTAGAATATCCATGTTCTTTCTTAGCTTCAGTACACCTGTACAAATCTGGCATACAAGTGCAGCACTTAATGAATCTAGAATTCTACATTGGTCAAGATATTTGCTCCAGGTGAGCTTAAAGATTGGTGGACCCATGAAAATCAAAATACTCAAGAAATTACGTCTGCCAAAAATAAGAAAAGGTAATCGAGACAGGGACCTACAGGTGATAGAAGTTGATCCAGCACAAATTGAGGGCCAGAATAATAGATGATCACAAGTAACTGCTGCGCATGTGAGAGCGCAAGTGACTCCTCATTGCCCAGCACCACTTTTGGAAGCTTTTCAATAAGTCTTCACAAATTTAAATATAAAACAGAGGTCAGCAATAACAAAATAATAACCAAAGAAGAAGAACAGGGTGCCCAACATTATGTGCAATTCACATTATGCACACACCTGTTAAATATCTCAGCAACGTCATGTTGTACATCATGTTTTCCACTTGATGAGAATAAGAATTCAAGAAACTCCTGAGCAGGTGCAGACACCTCTTCAGAATCATCAACAACCAAGACGCACAGGCACTCCTGCAAGGATTGTCAATAAGAATAAGCATCAACTGGAATACACTAAATTGAATAGCTGAAAACTCATGCATCCACATTGAATAACTACAGAAATGATCAGTGAGGCTAATGGCTCCAAAGATTACACAGGTAAATTTAGTAATGCGCTCAATTGGGACAATAATTGTCTGCACATTGATTTTACAGTCAATGCCAACAGTATCGGTTTCCATGTATTTAATTTTAAAAATTTTGTCCCATTCACAACAAAGAACTTAAGAAAGAAAATTGACATGCACCCTAAAGCTGCAACTAAGTTTGCACTCCAAAGATGGTCCTATGTTGTAAATACCATAAACAAACTGCAATGTAACAGCCAATTTCACAAAATTTTGGCAGGCCTATTGAGCAGAAATATCAACTTTAGTTCTTGCTTACCAAAAGCATCAATCTACTTTGCTTTAGAGTGTAACAGCACTTGGATAATAGTCCTTGTATGGCAGCCAGAAGTCCTTTTCTCACCTTTTTTGCTGGATGAACACAAATCTAACAAGAATGTCAAAGATTCAGCAATAATGAAAAGGACGCGATAAACATTGATGCATATATCATGGCCAAAAGACTAAGTAAGAGTAAAAGAACAAATTGAAGACATACATGTGGAAAGGTTGCATTTAATAACTTATCTAGATGCACTGAAGTTTTCTCAATCCAATCCCGTGTTCGATTCACATATAGAGACCCTAATTCCATGACAATATTGTCCTTCGTGTTTATTTCAAAATTTGATGGAGAACCCGAATTTACTGCTTCACGACTTGGTTCTTCAGCCATGATTTTACTCTGACCTAGAGGACTCCTGGGCAAATGCCGGAGCTCTTCCAGAAGTGCATGAATAGATTCATCCTTGTTCAGACTATACCCAGCCATGTCATTTGGATGCAAGTCGAGGTTAGATAAATTAGCATCATCCTCAAGAACTATCATAAGATACTCAGCCAAACCTCTGATTGCTTGGTTAGTAGTCTCCACACTTCCAGCTGCACCACTTATCATTGACTTTGAGACATGCAAGATTTTGGCAAATTGACTAATAACACCAGGCAGAAAAAAAGCCAAAGCATCTGCAGTACCAACCTGGATAAATTATTTCATTAATAAAATTGGTAAATTTTTTATGCAGTAGCAAGCCATTTTGCAAGCAAAAGCCAGGAGTTGAAATCTATTCACAAGCTAAAGTAACTAACTAGTTCTTTCTCATACAGGACCTTTTTTTTTTCATCTAAATTTACTGTGTAGAAATTTGACAAAGTTTCTCACAGAAATCGTGCACTGACTGACAATAATTTCTATCTGCATTAAAATATTTTCTATTGAAACCTAAGAGATTGACAATAAGTTATTCTGTATCTGAGTGTATTCTATCAAGACCTAAAAATTACCACAAAAGGTTCTCGTTGCATCTTTAACATAAAGTAACTGAAGAATTAAATTAAAGTTATATCATATTAACAAAATCCACCACCTCAGCTGAAATAACTAAAATTTTCCAATCAATCTAACAGAATATCAAATTCAAACAATTCAAGGGCTTCTACAACAGGGCATTCATTAGAAGAAAAAATCTAGTGGAAAACTCGGGCAAAATCATGGGTTCATAAAATTGATGAACTTCAGCGCCTCATCCCAAGTTGTCCACTGGTTTTAGATAATTACCTTAGATACAAGAACACGTAAGGTGATAAAAATCTCCACACGAAGCTTAGCACTACCTCGATGTCCTCGTGCCGCCTCAGTATCTGCAGCCTTTGAAAAAAAAAAGAAAGACAAAAAAGAACATTGGTTTCGTAGAATAATAAAATGATTTTTTTTGGGTGAAAAAAAGGCAAAATAAATATAGATGAAAAGGAAAGGGAAAATCATGTACTTTGAGAAGAAGTGATAGCCAATGCCCAACAGCAGGTGCAGCAGTTTGAGATTGGAGAAATGCAAGCAAACATTCTCCCTGTTCTGTATCATAGTTTGAACGCCCACATTGTAAAGCTTGAATCTCAGCACTTTCAAAGAGGGCAGGCAAACCAAGACTTTGTTGACATGAGCAAGCATCATCTAAGCATGGAAGTAAACTCAAAAGTAGAGCCCTGAAACACTTTATTACTCCTTCACGGAACTCTTCTGAAGCCTCCAAGGGAGAAAGCAAAGCCGCACGAGTTAATTTTTTCATCAGTACAACCATCTGAGAATTTGAGGTTAAACAAATCTTCAGTTTATCGTAAGATACACGCACTAGTGAAGCAATCATTCAAAAACTAAGCTACCATAAAGTTACACCTAGAAACTTGAATGAAAAGAGTTGTCAAAATAAAATCAAAGCCATACACATGCTTATTGAAGGAATCCCCTTAAGGAATATGAGAGCTTTTGACTTTATACCCTTGGTCAACTAGTGGCTTTACTTTGAATGCAGTACAATAGACAAACACCATTTATTTATTTATTCTATAGATATACATGGGAGACATCTTGGCTGGACAAATGCATTGCATGGGACCCTCTTGGTGTCTTATGGTTGAACTCTTTTCTGTTTCTAAAAAATTAAATGCGAATTACAGAAGTTAACTTTGTGATGAATTATTTGCTTTTAATACCAACAAAAGCAGCATAGTTCTCCAATGATCAGGATAATGGGTGGAAGAGACCATAAGTCTCACCTATGGAGAATTTGTGCCAAAACTCTATCCATTAACTGATTGGTAATTGAGCACTCTAAACAATGCTAAATTTATAGGGATATACACATCTAATGGACATACACATGTTCATGCAAATAAATATCGTCTCAAATGAGATCACCTGATCCACAGACCCCAAGTGACACTTCTTCATAAGCTCCTCCAAACATTCTAGGATGGCTTCTGCTACTTTATCACTCACTTTCTGAGGGGTTTTTAAGATATTATTTGTGGTGGGCAACTCCTGAGGATCATCCTTCTTCGTGGATCGACTGTCAACTGCTGCATCCAGTAGAAGCAACAATGGGAACAAGGTATAGCTGAAACGTTCACAGAAAAACAGCAATCGTTAAAAAAAAAAAAAAGCAAAAACTTGTATATTGCAAAAGTTAATGATAATAACGTCACCCACTACCAAGAGAAAAAGTTTGTTTATTCGGCAGAGAGAAAAGATCCAAACACACACACCAATTAATTTTGCAGATTTTAAGAGTTCCATCATCAGTTACATAATTTTTGGCACTTCAAACAAAAAGGTTTACGCAAATGCACTGTCATAAATAACTCTATTAACCAGTTCCACTTGTCTACCATGAAAAGAATAACTACAACGCGTATATAAGCAAATAAAGACTCAAAATTCCTCTTCCTGTATAAATGAATATAATTTATCCTTATGAAGCTAAAAGTTCTGGTAAAAAAATCCAAAGAACACAAAATTTATTAACGTGTACAAATGGACTTACTCAAAGAAGGGTTGCAAAGCATCGGAAGGGCAGGAGCGGAGAAATTGAAGCAGCGAAGAGATTGCAGAGCAGTCTTTTCTAGGGTTTTGGTGAAGATCAAGTAGCTCTAAGCAGTAGAGTTTTAGCTGAGAAAAAATACTGCTTCTTTGCTGTGCCAGTTGTTCTGCTTGGGCATCGGTTTCTCTAGTAAGCATACCGAAATCTTCCACTGCGACGATGAAGTTATGCTTTCTGATAAGTTGTGAGAAACGAAGAAGAGGCGCGAAACTGAAGTTTCAGCTCTGGAAACTGAGAGAACATCATGAACCGGAAAATCCAGGGGTTTCAAGAGGCTAGGGCCCATAAAAAATGCTTTCAGA
>CANXYI010928120.1:0-10563 GCA_948208565.1 Hura crepitans | reverse complement strand
TCCCCATTTTGGACCTATGCCATTGGACCAGCATGTGTTCCATAATAGAGATTAGCCGTAGCCTCCCCAAACACAATAAAAATAACTGAGTGGCATAATAGAGATCAGCCGTAGCCTCCCCAACCACAATAAAAGTAACTGTGTGGCAAAATAGAGATCAGCCGTAGCCTCCCCAACCACAATGAAAGTAAATGAATGGCATAATGGAGATCAACCTGGGGGCCTCCCCAACCAGAAATATCTATCAAGAACTAGGTGATATAATAGAGATTAGTCCATAGACCTCTCTAGCCACCAATGAATATTTGAAATGACTGGGTGACATAGTAGAGATCAGTCCACAGACCTCTCCAATAACCAATAACTAGTAGCTGTAAAACCCTA
This sequence comes from Hura crepitans, assembly GCA_948208565.1. Taxonomy (NCBI): domain Eukaryota; kingdom Viridiplantae; phylum Streptophyta; class Magnoliopsida; order Malpighiales; family Euphorbiaceae; genus Hura; species Hura crepitans. Next base: position 10,179 of record CANXYI010928120.1, on the reverse strand, counting down.
AGTTGACCGGTCAACCCATCTAGTGGTAATCTATCCAATGGGCTAGGTATCTCAATTTAACTTTATTTATTAGCTAAAATCAATCTTATAATATTTTAGTCCCAAAAATAAACAAATAAAAATTTTATCTTATACTTTGGAATTTTAGTCGGACTAGTATAGCCGCTTTTTGGCTCTATCGAGTAAACTTCAGAAATAATTTTCAAGTCTGCCATTGCCAAAATTTAAGGTATCTTATGTTATAATTTATTAGGACATTTCCACTTTAAAACTTAATACTTTATGGTGCAATGGTATTTTTGGTTCAAGTAGAGGTCCACTAGACAGTTATAGGTCATTTTGACCACTTTTGGAAGTCAGTTTTCCAGGACTATTATAAGTTCGATTTCATTATAATTTTCACTATTCTTCTTAACCTTTTATAGGGCATTAGGCCAATTACATTTGGGCAAAGTCCATAGCCAAAGTCTAGACAATAAGTCACTGAAGCTAGGCCAATTCCACGGCAAAAGTTCCAGGCACCATGCCATTGTCACTAGGCCAAATCCATGGCCAAAATGTCATTTAATTCTAGCCTCTTAAAGGCATAATCAAAGCTTAACTTATTACTCATTTGATGTCTTTTTAGATTATTACTTCAAGCTTTAAATATATGTTTTAGTTTAAGTCTTTCCTAGCCATTTCAAGGCACTTTACTAAGGTATGCATATTATGACATTTTTAGGTTATATCCTTAATTAGTCCATTAGGCATTTTTTTGTCAATGTTTAGCTCTTAATAGGATACTTATTCATTACTTTCACAACAAGGATTTTTATGCTAACATGCCATAAATAACCTTGAGGTGCTAAAAGAAAAGTATACTCAAATTACATAGCCCTTTCCACTTGACATCAAAATTTAATCAAGAGTATATGCCATACCACAACCATAATAATTTTTAAGCAAAATATCATAAGTCCCTAGCCACATTATACAATAAAAAAAAATTAGCTCTCGGATGCTCAATGTAAATGAACTTAATTCACATTCTTTGAAGAAAAATAACATTATTCCATCCCAATTACAAATCATAACTCAATTATAAGCACAACATCTCATTCTAAGCCATTATAACTAGAAGCACAAAGTTGTATTCCAAAAACTACCCATGGTAGCTCATGACCACAAGCACCAACGTACTTTCTATGGTGAATTCCACCCTAAAACTTCAATTAACCACTCCTTAGCATGCCAAGCATAACTTAGACTCCTCTTAGGTAGAAATACACTCATTCAAAATACCTTAAATAATAAATTCCAATAAGTAATTTTGAGTAGTTTATGCAATTACTCATATATACCATTCACAATTCCACTAAAACTCATGGTATTCAACATTACCAAAGAGAAATTCAAGTTAATGTACGACCATTCTAGCCATTTAAACCCTAAATTCACTCACCTAGGCACCCCTGCACATGAGAAAAGGCTACAAATTCACTTACATATACCTTTGAAGATGTCATTCCCATCTATGCTCTTGCTGCCTACTTCATTTTAGCTTCTGTGGTAGTTTTATGCTTCCTCCTTAACCCATTATTTGCCATCCAATGGCCACAATGCATCATATAGACATACACACATGTATTAGGTACAATTTGGCATTAAAAATCACTAAAAAAGTCCAAGCAATGGGGTAGATATAACCAAGAACTCACCTCACATACACAGTTCTGGACTGTCCAGATACTACCTCCTTTTTTATTTTTTTTCTCCCAAATGGAAACTCCTTTTATCATGATTCTTTTTCTTGTTAGTGCCTAACATCCAAAGAAAATTTTAGCCATTAGCATCACCCTATTTAGACACTAGAGTAGAGACTTATGGCTAATTTACAAATGGTGTGGCATCAGTTCTAGGCAAAAAATGAAGGAAATATATTTTAGTTCCTTACAAGTGGAATCCCACTTGTCATGGCCCATTTGCCATTTGGCAAGTGGTTTATGACACTTAGCACTATTGTAGGTCCTATGTGGTCACCTCAACCTAGTCCCAACAATTCCAAAACCATCTCAATTTTTTGGGAAACTTAAAAAATTCATAGAAATTCACTCGAATCTGCAAAAATTACACTGTTTATTTTAAAATTCCTATTTTAATCCCCTCTACTTACACATAAATTTTTGTGGCCAAATTCCATTGATAGGGTAGTTCTCCGACTACCTCAATTTGTGTGCCAACCTTAAAAATTATGAGATTTTCCAAATGACCTCTGATTCCAAAAATTATTTCACCATTAGACTCAGTATGATTTTTTAGCTTTAGGGTCCACTATTTTTGAGTCTGTCTGAGAACATCTCAAGTCAGTCATAGCTCAAAAAATTTTTATTAGCCTTATCGGTAGCTTACAATCTAAAATGAATTATTGGTTCTGCTAATTTTTTTTATTTTGCCTTTTTCATTAATTTAGAGCCTTTTGAAGTTTTATGGCTTGTGCCACTTCCTCGATCAACATGCAGGTGACTCAGCACCCTAGGTGCATTCCTCGGACTCTATGGCACTATTCACGAAGCCTTGGGACATTGGCATTATAGTATCTTCACTAGAGGCACCATTTTCTTCTATGACTCCATAACCTCTCAAGCTATGATTCTCACTAGCTCTTCTTCATATGATAGATCTTGTTGTATCTCTTTTTTTTGGCTAATAGCATATGTGATGGATTTAATTTGTATCTCCTAAGCATTGACATATGGATAATGTTATGTATCTATTATAGCTTAAGAGGTAAAACTAGTCGATAAGCCACTAGTCCCACATGCTCTGTTATCTCTTATTGGCCAATGAACTATGGACTTAGCTTACCTTTCTTGCCAAATCTCAACACCTTTTTCCACGAAGTTACTTTGAGAAACACCATATCTCTTGCATCATACTAGATATCTTCCCTTTTTAGATCTGTATAAAACTTATGTTTAGTTGAAGTAGCCTTAAGCCTATCTTTTATAATCTTTACTATCTTTTCTGCATCCTTAATCCAATTTGGCCCTATAAGCTTATTCTCACTTAGCTTGCTCTAACACAATGGAGTTCTACATCTTCTCCCATATAAGGCTTCATAAGGAGCCATGTCTAGGCCCATTTGATGACTATTATTTTAACCAAACTACACAAAGGAAAGATAATAGTCCTAACTACCTTTAAACTCAATAGCAGTGCTTCTCAACATGTCTTCAAGAACTTAATTGATTCTTTTAATTAATCATTTGTTTTTGGATGAAATGCCATAGTGAAATTGAGTTGAGTACCTAGGGCATTATGGAGCTTTTTTCAAAACCTTGATGTAAATCTTAGAACCTAATTAGAAATAATAGATGATGGCATGGCATGCAATTAGACAATGTTATCAATACATAACTCTACTAGCTTCTCTAAAGAGGAATCCATTCTCACTAGTTTGAAGTGTGCTGACGTAGTCATTTTGTTAACCACAACTGACACTAAATCGCACTTATTATTATTGGCATCCTAACTATGATATCCATAGTGACTCTATACTAGTTCCATCTTGGTATTGCTATAAGATGAAGCAATCTAAATTAAACTTGATAATTAGCCTTAACTTGTTAACATGTAAGGCATTTAGTCACAAACTCAACTATGTTTATCTTCATGTTTAGCCACCAATAAACTATCTTCAAATTTTAATACATCTGGGTACTACCAAGATGTATTGGATGAGGTATATTATAGGCTTTTTGCAAAATCTACTTCATATCTTCAACATCATGGCATAAGGTGTATTATGGGCTTTTTGCAAAATCTACTTCTTTATATCTTAAACATCCTATATACATAAACGGTCATGGTAGTACTAATAGCCATCATCTTGATCTCATACTAACTAGGCTTCCCTTCTTAAACCTTACTGATGACATTTATAAGCCGTTGATCATACTTCTAAGCTTTTTTTACTTGTTGTAACAAACTTGGCTTGATCTATAGCTTGGCTAACAAACTCCCATCATTTAGCAACTTTAAACTAACGTTAATAGCTCTTAAAGCTTATATAAACTTTATGCTAAAAGCATCTACCACCACATTGGCATTCCTTGGATGATAGTTAATAAGGCAATCATAGTTCTTTATTAACTCTATCAACCTTTTTTGCCTTAAATTCAACTTTCTTCAAAAGAGAATATATTTCAAACTCTTATGATTAGTGTTGTGACACCTCCTACTGGATTTTTGAAGAAACCTAATAAGTTGTGCACTTCTCGCTAAGTGACCCATCGTAAAATTGTCCTCATGATTCATTCATTTAACTTTTACCAATTCCTTACTATTTGATTCAGTCTAACACCAAAACTAGTTTTATCTATTTCTTAATTTAGCTTTAGGTCATGTCACCTTATTTATGCCAAAAAGATACGTAGCTATAGATATTCAGACTTTTACCTAAAATACAGCAGCATGGTAGATGTCTAAGTCACTATCCAAATTTTAAACTTGTAAACACACTTTAATAAAATCATATTTCATCCCTTGGACTCATCTAGTCCCCTAAATATGTGCTTAACATTATCACTCTATTAGTTAATCAACATAGGCCTCAAGCCGCAATCAACCAATCAAAATCTACAGCCTTAAGTTCACATACCATAATCATTTAGTAAACAAAACCACACATTCACATAGTCTGATAATTACTTATTACAAAACACAAACCACATTATATACATAACCTTTTACATGATACCCATTCCCCTACCTATGTACATGAGTGCAAAACTATACACTAAACATATAGCGATCTTACTAAATTGTCCTTTGAACCTTGACTGCACACACTCTGAGGCTATCTGCAGGTTTTGATTACCTATGCCGAACCTAGTACATTGAGTATATAATACTCAATGGTGAAATCAAGTATTTAAGTCGTGTCATATAGGTTATCATGCATCTACATAGTGATAATATCCATTAATTCAGTTAGGTTATTATGCCAATAATTAAAATATATTATCGAAAAGACCACACTACCCTTGTGTACAATTATTATTTATCATTCTGATAATGTCTTAAAATTCTATATCTTATGAATATTTGCCATTATTAGTGATAATATTACATAACTTAAGCTATTAGACCAACGATTAACTGTTTCTATTAAATGACCAAAATACCCTTGCTCTTGTCCATAAAAATTTATGGTTTATGTAGTCATTTAAAATCAACTAAATTATGAATTTAGGCTATTTCCAATAATAATATTCAAGTCATTTAATTTATCAAGTCAGTACATGTTATACGTGAAAAATTACCAAAATAGCCATTTTCATCTGCACTGGTTATTTATTCAGTTAATCATACCAAAGTCTAGGAAATTTAATAATATTTGCCATTATCAATGTTGTATGTTATTTATTTCATTAGATTAATAGGCTTTACTAGATAGATGACACTTTAATACACTGGACCTAGAGGGAACTAAAATAGTGCAATGATCCATATTCTTGACCTCGACTGCTATACCGGCTTGATCAAATCATAGCACTGAAGGTGTAAATGACATGATGTGGTATGTCTAATAGACTAATATAGTGGCCCTTTGAGACTTTAGCCGCTGTATTGACCCTATTTGAAGTTTAGTGATGTCATAATTTGGTCTGCCTAATTGACTGGTCTATCTAACAGACTAATACAGTAGTCTTTCGAGACCTACGTCACTGCATTGGTAAAATGAGGTGAATGGCACCAAGTGTGAAAAGGTGAATGAGTGTCTATCTAATAGACTAGTATAGTGGCCCAAAATGAACTTAGACCACTGTACTGACCCTACCTAAAAATCAAACAATGTAGTAGCTGCTAAAATCCCTAAGTTGATTGGTCAACCCATCCAATGGGTGTCTAACTAATGGGCCATTAATCTTAATTTATGTTTATTTCTTTACTAATTACCCTTTTATAATATTCTTAAGTGAAAAATAGACATATATTATTTTTATATCATAGTCTAATTTTTTTCTACTCTGGTATTGCCATAATTAGACAATACCATGTAAATTCCATAATTATTTAAATCTTGTAATTTGCCATTATTTAGGGTATACTATGCTTGATTTTATTCCATAATTATTTTTCATGTAACTGTTATTTATTGTCCAAGTGTATTTTATGTTCAGGTAGTGGTCAAAACTGGATAGCTACAAGTCATTTCTACATTTTTCAATAACCAGTTCTGGGTCAATTTCTTATCATATTTTAGTCCATTTTTCATCATTAATGTCATATTATTCATACACCTAAAGCCATCCATTTACTAAGCCATTTACAAGGCCAAAACATAGGTATTGTTGCCATAATATCCAATCATAAATCATAGCCCTTAAAGGCACATTTGAAAGTCCATTTCAACCTTATATTAGGGTTTCACTTTAAGTCATCCTTTAGGGTATTTTATTCAAGATTATGTCTAAGTATTATCCTTTCATCAAAGTTCATTATCATGACACTTAAAGGAAGTTTAAGCACAACAAATGTCTCGGCCAAAGTTCAATACACATTCATACACATACTAGTCAAGCCAATTACATACCAAGTTATCATTATACATAAAGTATAGGACTAATTACACAATATCCAAACTTGATCACATGCATACATACATGTATCAAAAATAAATCGATATCCAAGCTATATCATGATACCACAAACACATATACTTACATTTTCATGACAATTGGGGTCACTTACACCTAGCACATGCCTTAGCCACATTAAGGTTCCCATATACTTGCATGTCAATTAATCCTAATTCATACCACGCCAGCATATACCACACACACATGTTAATTATACTTTAGTCACTATTATTTTCCCCCAAACCACATGCCTATGCTCAATTATGGTGTAACAACTTAATGTAGAGCTTTACTAATCTATCACATACTCACCTAATTTCCATTTACACCCCCATAACTATATGAAGGGTTCATCCCATCACATGTTACTTTTAACATTACACATCACAAATCTCTATTTCTTAGTCCATGTAATCCATATGTATCAATAGTTTACCTTAACTATACATTACCATTATTTTAGCTACATTTTCCTTAACCAATAGCTCGTATAAGTCACAAAAATTAGGAGAGGCATGTTTTAAATAGAGTGAGTTCACATACCTCTTAAGAACAACCACTTTAAGCTCTTAAAGCCTTAAATCCAACCCCTAACAAAAACTTCCTTCTCCGCTTCTTTAAGCAACTTATCCTTCAATTTCCCTAAAAAACCTTTCAAACACATCCTATTAGACCTTAGACATCCTAAACAACCATTAATAACAAAAAATAGCCAAGGAAATATAAGGAAATGGCATGGAAACTCACCAAACTCACTTGCTGGACTGCTTTTAACTTAGGGAACTTTGTTTTAATTATTTATGAAGATGTCCTTTTATTGTGATTCCTTTTCCCCTAGCTCCCTAATGTCCAAGAATGAATTTAGGTAATGAGAGGTTTAAGAAATGAATCAAGGAAAAAGATAAGAATGGGGATTTCCTCTAAAAGTGGTGTCGATTCTAGTAGACAGAAAAGAAGAAAATTTTCTTCTTTCATAGTGGATTTTTCCACTTTTCACCACTTATAGACATGTGTCATGGCCTTTAGGCCTGCTGGCATGGTCCGAGTGGGTTTTGTGACCTCCTAAACCATCATGAAATGGCTTAGTTTTAGAAAAAACTTTGAGAAATTTTAAAAATCATAGGGACCTCAAAAACTTAAACTATTTGTTTCCTTATTTAATCCCCTTTACTTGCTTATAAATTTTTGCGACCAAATTGTATCAATAGGGCAGTTTTTCGACTGCCTCAATTTATTTGCCAACCTTAATTTGTAAATGACCTTAGAATTCAAATATTCTTTCACCAATAGACTTACTAAAATTTTTGAGCTTTAGGGTGCAATATATTCGAGTCCGTCTAGGCACTTCCCAGGTCATTCCTAGCCTGACCCAATTTATTCCCATAGATAACTAGCTTATAACCCAAAATGAATTATTGGTTCTACTAAATTTTTAAATTTTTTCCTTTTCACCATTTTAAAAGCCCCTTAAAGTTTCATGACCAGTGTCAATGCCTTGATTCTTATCCAAGTGGCCCAACACCCTGAGCACACTTCTCAAACCTAGTGGCACTATTCACAGAGCCTCAATTCACAGGTGTTACAAGTGTAGACATAACACTTCTTCCTATATAAATAGTGCATCTATATCTTCAGAGCAAATGCTATAGTTGTAAGCTCTAAATCATAGGTTGGATAGTTCTTCTCAGGAGGTTATAGTTATTTCAAAGCATAAGCCATAACTTTCCCTTCTTGCATAAGCATATATCCTAACCCATTTAATGAAGTATCACTGTAGAATGTGAAATCCTTCCTTGATATCGGCTTAATTAGGATTAGAGCTTTTTTTAAGATACTCTTAAGCTTGTTAAAACTCTTTTGACACTTTTCATCTAAAATAAACTTGGCATTTTTCATTAAAAGATATCTCATAGGGGCAATAATTAAAGAAAGCCCTTTAACAAACTACTTGTAATATCCTATTAGACCCAAGAAACTTCTAATCTCTATGGTTTTCCTAGGTGGCTTCCATTCCATAATGGCCTTAATTTTGCTTGGATCAACTCTAATACCATTTGCTGAAGCTATATGACATAGAAAAGACACTTTATCTAGCAAAAACTCACACTTGCTAAGCTTGGCATAAAACTTTTTATCTCTCAACATTTGTATAATCGTTCTCAGCTGCTTCTTATGTTTATCCTGGTTCTTTGAACACATAAGGATGCCATTGATAAAGACTACAATAAACTGATCTAATAATGGCCAAAAAATATGATTTATGATATCTATAAATGCTATTAAAGCACTTGTAAGTAGAAATGGCCTTAACAAAAACTCATAGTGGTCATTTCTTGTTCTAAAGGCTGTCTTGTACACATCTACCTCTTTCACTCTTAATTGATAATACCTTAATCTCAAAATAATCTTAGAGAAGACACTTGCTCCTCTAAGCTGATTAAAAAAGTTAACAATCTAAGGTAAATGGTACTTGTTCTTGGTAGTGACCTTATTCAACTATGTGTAATCTACTTATAGTCTTAAGAAGCCATGTTTTTCTTGACAAACAAAATCAGTACTCTCTATAGAGATATACTAAGTCTAATGAAACCTTTGTCTCATAACTCTGAATACTATAGTTTCAACTATTTTAGCTCTATAATAGCCATCTTGTAAGGTGTTATAGACACTGGTACTATGCCTAGCAAAACTTCAATCCTAAATTCAAGCTCTCGTTCTAGTGGTAAATTAGGTAGCTTACCTAGGAAAACATCCTTAAACTCTAAAACTACTATTATCTTGGTTGCTTCTGGCTTTACTCTTCTAGTGTCAATTACTTAGGCAAATTTTGCTTGATAGCCTTTCTTCATCAATCTTCTTACCACCACTACTGATATCACATTAGACATAAAGTCTAATTTTTCTCCTACGATTATCACTTTTGTCCTATCACTAACCTTAAGCATAATCCACTTTCTTCTACAATCCACTACCACATTATATTTGAACAACAAATTTATTCCAAAAATCAAGTTGAACTCATTGAAAGGAAACTCAATGAGATTGGCTACAAATTTATATCCTTATACTAATAAGGGACAATCTTTAAACGCTTTATCAATAATGATTTATTGGTCAATTAGATTCCTAACCATAATCTCAATATCAAGCATATTTGATATTATCCCCTAGATCTAGTGCTCGTATAGTATATATATAAGAATATGTAAAACTTAAATCTATCAGTGCTAAAGTAGTTAAAATAAAGAGTTGGAAAAGTACTTGCTATCACATCCGATACACCATCTTCTCCTTTGGCTAGAATGGCATATTTTCTTATTAGTGCTCTACTTTTTAACTTATCCCTCTAGTTACCAATAGTTTAGCCTCCTGTATCATTCTTATCTCTCTTCTAAGATGAATTTATTGGCTTTGTTAAACAATCTCTAAACATGTGGCCCTTAGAGCCATAACCCAACATATTCCTAACATGGTTTTCTAACATGTGCCCTTATGCCTCCCACTACAATGCTCACACTGAGGTGGTAATACACTTCTAGCTTTAAAGTTCTTA
>CANXYI010927870.1:0-11432 GCA_948208565.1 Hura crepitans | reverse complement strand
TTTTGATTTACCTTACGTTTCGTTTTTTTGTCAAATATTGTGTTTATTTCATTAGATCTTAATGTTTTTGTTAGTCAAAATGGTTAAAGTTTTCATATTTCTTCTTGTCTGTCCTCCTTTTATGTTTGCTCTGTCAAGTTTGTTAATTTTAGTTCTGTAATTTTTAGATCTATGAAAGAAAAGATAGCTTCCTTTTTTTGTGTGAAGATTTTTGGTCTTCTTTTTTATTTCCCTCATTTTTTTATTATTTCTGTTAAGAATTTTTTTTTATTTATAAATCTCTCCTTTGATTTCTCGTTACTTCTTGCATGTTACAGTTTTGATTGTTTCACTCTTTCTCTTTGCTGGTTATTTCTGTTAAGTATATTTCTAGCTTCTTTCCCTTCTTAACAAGGATACCCCTCTAGCTTTATTTTTGGGTTCCTTATGTTCTTGTGTCATTTTTTTGGTCCAAAATGGTTTTGCATGTGTTTTTCCTAAGTTTCGTGTCTACAGATGGAGTGGCTTGATTATTATTTTTTTGCGAGTTTCTTTCATACTGTTTGCTTGAGATTTATTCTTCATCACTTTTACTTTGCCAATCATTGGATCGGATTCTTTAGTTTAAGGACCAAGTAGGTAATGAGGCTTAAGTTCAGGGATTAAGTGTGCAAAATACTTCTAAACATATGTTGATGTTATCATCTTACGTGGCTACTTTGTTAGCACTATATGCAAAGATACCTGTTATAGCAAGTGGCAAGGAGTTTTGAGGTAAGTTTTTAAAAGTTGAGATGGATTCTAAGAATAAAATGAATATTAAGGACCAAAAAGGTGATAAGGATTAAGTTTAAGGACTAAGTATGCAAATTACCCTAGTTGCTCTTAGACTCTTTTTTTTTTTTCTGAAAATGCTTTTATAATGAATTGAAAGTAAAAAAAAAAAGCTCTTAACCTTTTCAAAAATTTCTACCTTGAAGTTTTTAAAATGGATAGATTTTCCCCTAAAACAATAAATGTTTAAGGGTAAAAACTAACCAAAAAGGATAATTATATCAATTTTGAAAACTTAGGGGTAAAAACTGACCAAAAAATAATTAAAGGGCAAATGTTATGTATTTTGTAAATTTTAACTTTTGTCTTATATTCAATTCCATGTAATTAAAATCCTAGAATTCAAATATATTTTTTTATTATTTCAAATACAAAAATTTAGAATTACAAATGAATTTCACAAATTTTTGTGGAATTCATTTATTCCAAACAAATTCTTGAACTTAAAAGGTAAAAAAATTCAAGTTTCCAAGTTTAAGTGGAATTTGCATTAGCGATGGAAATATAGTGTATATACATACCCATGTAACTTAAAAGTCCAACTGTAAGGTATGGTGTAACCCAAACCATCAAAGAAAAAATATAAATAGAGAGATTAGGAAAAAAAATAGGCAAAACCAAATTCCTGATTTCTAAACTTTTACACTTCTTTACATTTTAAAAATTTTTTTTACATTAAATTCTTTTACTTTCAATTTTAAACACATTGAATCCTTATTTGATGAAAAACTGATTTGCATACTCGATAAAAAATTTGTATGGTTGAAATTGTATCCATATCATATCATATAAATTAATTAAAAGAGTTGTATCATAGATTGGTATATCATGTTCTTTAAAAAATGTAGAATTAGTTGAAACCTTATTTAGAAGAAGACAAGCAACAATATTCTTTTACCCAAAATTAGAGCAATAACTACAATTTTTGGACACATGGAATCAATTGTAGTAATGGGCGGGGTATACATTTCTTCTAATGGACTTTGTAGCACTATTAGACCTTTTTTGTTTAATAATTACATCATTTAAGGGACGGGTGTAGGAATTGAACTATTAACTAAGGGAAAAGTAGCTAAACTCTCAACTGTTGGGTCACAAGTGATTCCTACACTATTAGACTTGACATGATTAAAACGTAGAAAAGTTTTACCACTTCTTTCAAATAGAGACTTTATGTAATTAAAATTAAAAATAAAATAATTTAATGTAGAAAATTTTTAGTACAAGGTTAATAACAAAGGGCATCCTTAATGTGGATTCGCATAGAATCGATCTTTAACATGTTAAATAAAATTTTAAATGCAAATAAATCTATTTTAGATTGCTTTTATATTATATCATTTGTTATAAATATGTTATTATGCAATCCTAATTAAGCTTTTATGTTTAAAATATATTGTTGATTTTTTTTATCTTGCAATCAAATGTAATATTGGTTTTAATATGTATGATAACCAAAATATGTATTGCAAGTGCATCAGTTAGGATTACAACTTCTGCATGCAATTGGGATTGCATAGAAAAGTCCATGTACATAAACTAGTTGTAAATCAAGAGCAGGTTAATGAACCAATTCCATATTTAATTGAACAAAAATAAATTTTAGTATAAAGTGAGCAAGTTGTACACAAACCTCTCAAAAGGTCTACTTGACAACATCATATACCAAATGGATTGAAATATGATAAGGTTAATGTAAACACTGGATTTCTGAGGCTCCCATGTTCGGATTGTCTAGTGATGAACGAAGACAGAAAAATTCTGATGAATAAGATGCTATCACCAAAACTCGAGACAAATAGTTGACTTTTGATTATGGACTTTAACCCTATTGGCCTAAGCTCGATGCCCAAAACAGATGCTAAAAGGGGTGTGGGGGCAAAGCCCCTCGTGGTATAGAGTAAAACTTTTGGAAAAAATCAATTAAAAATAAAAAAAATAGAATTTTAAAAATTTCACTGTTTTGGGATAAAACGGCGTCGTTTTAGCACTCAAAAAGACTGTTTGTCTTGACAAAAAATGACTATTTTAGGGGCCAAAAGGGTCATTTTACCTTTAGCAAAGCGGCCGTTTTGGCTTCCCAAAATGGCCCCGTTTCGTGCATCAGAGTCCTACATGGACTCCTAAACTAGCCGTAGAAAATTGCTGTTTTAGTAGTGAAAATGACCGTTTTCCCAAAACAGACATTTGATTTTGGGAAACAGCTATTTTGGCTTTAAAAATGCCTATTTTTTTATGGCCAAAATGGCCGTTTTCAGTCTTGATTTTTGTATTTATAAGTTGAATTCCGTCCTAATCCAAGGGGTCAACTTTTTTTAGTAAGTGTACACCAAAAAAATGCTTTCTAAACATTGTCTTTCGGATTTTAAGAGTTTCTTTTAAAACTTTTTGCCTATTTTCTCTCGAGTTAATTCTTAAAGGCAATTATACAGGGTGGGTTGACTAAATCTTCTTCTTGTTCTTTATTTTCATTTTCTTTTTGTATCCATCTACCAATTAGGTGTGATGTCTTTTTATTTTATTTTATTTATTGCCCATTTACCAGTTAAATGTGGCGATTTTATTTTATTTAGGTACTCATCTATCAGTTAGATGTAGTACTCCTATTTTATTTGCTCATTATTATATTATTCTTTTTTATTTTTTGATTCGATTATCATTCGTTCTCTTTTCGTATGCTATTCAATTATTTTTATTCCTTATTTCCTTTATTGCTTGTTTAATTGTTTATTTCATATCCTTTTATTATTTACTCTTTCTATCAGTTTCATCATCCGTTTCATACTAACATTGTGTTTTTATTGTGATGCGAGTTGTATGAGATCTATTGAAATGTTATTTAACCTATCTTTTCCCTCCGATCAAACTTCTGGTGAAATTAACCCTTTGTTATTTTTCTCCCTCTATTATTTTATTTTTATTTATTTATATTGTCTAACCTTTATTTTCTTCTTAATTTTCTCTTTTTGTTATATTTTTACCCCTAATCTATTTTTATTTAGTTATATTGTATTTTAAATAATTTTTATGTAATTTTTATTTCCTTTTTGGTTGGAATGTATTTTTGGTAATTTTCATGTAATTTAATTTTAATTTTGATTATTTTTTTGTATATTCCGTGAATGTTGTAATAGGTAGAAAATGATTTTTACACGTTATATAAAGTAATCAAAATTATTTTATACTTAATTAATTGGTGTTTTTCTAATAAAACGGGTTTTGTTTTTTCTTAATAAAAGTCACAAATAATAAATTTTTTTTAAAAATTGGCATGTGAGAACCAAAATTCTCAAGATAATCAATTATTCGATTTCACGTTCGATATTCTTTAATTCCCATTGTTTCTTTAAAGATGTATGTTTTATTATTTCTTTATGTGATTATATGTTTTATTTTAATTATTAAAACCTATGTTGAGAGAAATGATAAAATTATAAATTTAATCTAAAATTCCATATTAACTTTAGGTATATATAAGAGTAGGGTTCCGAACAACTAAGGTTTTGGCCCTACAAGGTATTTCTCAACTTTGATTGGGTAGCAACTCCTATCTTGTGGTGTCCAACTTACTTTTTCTAAGCTAATTGAGACACCCCTTAGTTGGACAGTCGCCGTACCCTTACATACACCACCACTTCTTCGTGATCTATTTGATCACTCTAACTTATCAAGCTCAATAACACAATCTCAATCTCAGGAAGAGAAATTAAACATGTATAAAATAATTTAAAAACATTATATATTTATGATTACATACCTTTTTACAGAATTACAATTACTACATATTTTGGCTTAAGCTTAAAACAATACAAAACTGACACAAGAGTGCAACTTCCTATAGTTTATACATTACATAAATTCGATATATTATCAAAATATACCCAAAAGCGAAGTCTCCTCTTGCTTGTTTGGATATCTTGAGACGTGGCTCAATTGTTCTTCTTATCTACACGTCGCAAACAAAATGATGCACTAAACGAATTACTTAGTGGTGTAATCAAAATAATTATTGCATGTTATCATATAAGCATATTTATTCTAACAAATTTTATATTAACATCAAACACCATTCAAACAAATATATTTATATCATGAATCATGCCAAGTGCATATACACTTTTTTAATATTTAACATTAGCATTTTTAATAACATCGTGACATACCAAAACTCGTCATTTATATATATTATTTATAGCTCATAAATAAGGCATGTAAACATATGTCATTCTCAAGTATATTAATACATCATTTATTAAGCATAATAAATAATATTATTTTATTCCATCATAACTCACTATTTACGTAATTAAAATCATGTAATGTATTATTTCCCTAGTATACAATAATTTAATGTGTAAGGTTATTTTTATATTGCCCATATTTATGAGAATATATAGCATATGGATAATAGAATTATCGTATGCAGTGGTCCTCATTTTGAACTTGAACGGCTGCTGAACCAGTGTAGACCCGTGCAGTGGGCTTGTAGGACCTGAACGGTGGCTGCACTTGCGTAGAAATTCGATACAATTAAATATAAGTTTAGGGTCAGACTAGTGAACCCATAACCAAAATCAACACCGAAGTGTCTAATAGCTGCTATCTATCTCTAGTTGATCGGTCAACTTAACCATATCTAGGTTGTTACTCATATGGGCTATTTTCATGTTTTGTTAATTTCACCTTCATAACTAAGTTTAAATAACTCATTTTAACCTTGACATCATCACAATTTGATAAATTGGGAGTATTATATTATTTCCCCTTTTTCTAGTGATTAAGCACTATTTCACAAGCATTAATCACCCACATGAGTTATATATCCTCATTTTAAGCTATAAACTCAATTCTTAACGTTTAATAACTCATTTCCAACATATGATATCAAACATTTTGTATTATGCTCATTTTAAGATATTTGCATACTTTAGAATTCAATAGGCCATTTCGGCCATAAATGTACACAAATACATGATGCATTTTTTATTCAATCTCAACATATCACATATTAATAGATTTCTTATTTATCATTCAAAGTCATTTTACACTAAATTATATACATTTTTTAGCACATATGCACACACACATACTCACAAGTCCATTCGACCTCTATGACCATACACACACATAAAAGAATTCTTTCCCCATTCGACATATATTCACATCTTATTTTATCTCTTAAGCTAAATTTACATTTTAATTATCCATATATATATAACGAATTATCACTTATCCATATATACACACACTTACATACAATATGTATAAATTAGAGCATGTAATAAATGCACTAATTAAGTCAATTATACATACCTAGCGTGCTCGAAAAATCCTACGAGAATTGTATAAACCTTCGCTTTGCCCTTATTGCGTCCTTGCTTCCTTTTGGCAATTACCCATTATAGATTCGATTTTTAAAAAAATAGTAAAAATTCAAACAATACCCGAAAAATTCAAACGACCACATTTTTCGACTCTTGGACACCTACTTAATAAGGGAAAAATATTAGAATTTTGAAATTCTTACTCGATCGAAAAATGGGCACTATCCCTTCTACCCGAAAACATGAAAATTCATCCGTTTTTCTCTGCGAAACCACCAAATTCAATGTCTAAAACCATTGAAGACTTGAAATTGATTATTAAATGTTGAATTTTGGCTTTGATTATGGAAGAATAAAGGAAAAACTTGGAAATTTTCCAAGGGAGGGGCTATCAGGTTTAGGGTTGTTTTGGGACGAGAAGAATGTGTAACTTTGACCAAAAAGTCAAAGTTAGTGAGGTATTTATAGGTGAAAAAATAATTAATTTTTAATTCTTTAAAAAATTCATTTCTTCTCCATTTTAAGTCCTTTTTTTTATCATTTTACTTCTAAAAATTAGATAAATTAGGTCTCTAATTACTGTAAACATTTGGACTCAAAAATCAAAGAAAACCAAATTAAAATATCTATTTTACATTTCTCAAAATTCAAAAAAATAATTTTCGATCTCAAAAAATTCTGATTTTAGTTCCATTAGACTCAGTGGAAATTTTGAGTATCAGGTCATATACTTTTCAGAATTTTTTAAGCAAATTTGAAAATTATTTTCGGGTCAGCTTTGCTTTAGTCACTATTCACAAAACACGATCGAAAAGTTTTTCTCAGCATTTTTAACCAATCAAATGAACTCTGATAAATTTTAAACTTTATTCAAAATTATTTTATGGCTAATATTTTTATCTAGTAACTTTAGTACATCCTAAGCCTCGGGAGTACTATTTATCCCGAGAAAGTATTATTCGTGAAATCAAAAATCTTTTGATTTTTTACACTAATCGAATAGGAATGACTTAAAATTTCTTTAATTTTCTTCTTGTCTTTAGTGACTCAAAATGTGAGATTTAGGTTGAGTTTTTTATTATTTCGATTTGAACGGCTTCAGAAAAGAAGGGACGTGAACAATGAATGAACCAATTTCATATTTAATTGAACAAAAATCAAATTTAGTACAAGGTGAGCAAATTCTACACAAATCTCTCAAAAGGTCTCCTTTACAATGTCATATACCAAATGGATTGAAATCTAATAAGGTTAACAAACCAATTTCATATTTAACTGAACAAAATCAAATTTAGTACAAGGTGTGTAATGCCCCAAAAATCTCGGTATTATGAATATTACTTTTCAGGATGTGAATAGTGCTATTTAAGATTTAGGGGTCACACTAATATTATGGAATGGGAGTATAACCTTACAGTTTTGTATATTAACCTTGAGACAGGTTAATGCATAATTTGGAATTTTTCATAGAAGTTCTCTAATACATAATATTAACCCATTGGCGGGTTGAGGTGTAAAAGTCTATTTTTTCTATTTTTGTATGTTATCCCATAATCAAGTTAAAGGTAGATATTGGAATAAAGGCTCAAAAAATTCCGATATTATGAATAGTACTTTCTGAGATGTGAATAGTATTTTTCCAAGGCTGGGAGAGCTATTCTTATTGAATGGAAGTATTAATCATAACATAATTTTGGGAGAAATTTGAAGTCAAAACGAAGTCACTTATATGGTTAAAAATTACAATTAATTTTTATGGCAGTGTCAAGTGAATAGTGATTTAGTTTTAGCTCAATCGTAAAATATTCAAAAGTTACTCAAAAAAATTTTAAGATTAATACAACCTAATACTAAAAAATTCTAATTAGCATGTTGGCACTAAAATTAAAATTTTTGGAGGTTAGAAAATATTTTTACAAAAATTGGATTATATGAAATTATGGCATTTTATTCGGTTTTTGCGATTTTCGAGTTGTAATTTTTAGAGACTTATGGAACATTAATTAATTGAATTTTTGAAAGTTAAATTGGAGGAAAGAAAGTGAGTATCGATTTTTAAAAAAAATGGAAGAAGAGAGAAAGAAATTAATTTTCCTAAAAACTACGCATATATATAAGTTAAACACTCACATTTTTATTCAATGTTGGAATAGTAAAAATCCTTTGCTTCTTCCTCCATTTTCAGACGACACATCAAAAGAGAAAATCTCCATTTTCACTTCTTCAATTCCTTTAAATTAGCCCATATTAAGCCACTAAAATTAAATGGCAACATCTCCATAACCTCAAGACGTCGGGTTAAGTGAAAATTTATGAAAATGTTGAAAGACTTACTCAATTTCACACTTTGATGAATAGTGCCTAATTTTCGTTCGGGTAAGTTTTTTCGAACTTCGACATTTTTTCCACATTCCTTGAGTTCCAAAGGGTATTTTTATTTTATCGATTTTTATTTTTAGCGATCTTATGATTTTGATATGGAATTTAACAAAATGAATCTTGTATTATGTAGTAAAGCAAGGTGAGAAACGGACCGACAAAGGAAATGAAAAGGTGTAGACGAGCTCTGTGGTGCATTTTAACTCCGAGAAGTAAGTGTAATTGATCTAATTTGTGCAAATGTCAGTATACCCTAATATGTGTAGTTATGTACACATGTATGTTTATGTAGAAATGATAATTATGATGTTGTATGGCATTTAAATTGTGTTCTAAGATGCTTATGCATGTGAAATGATGCCTTTCAATGTGAATTGATGCCTTTGAATATGAACTGATGCATGTTGATGTGTTGGTAGCATTATGGCCGAATGGCCATAGATGTGTGTGAATGTGTTTGTGTTATTTGATGTATGTTAGACATTATAGATTGATGTGAATTATTGAATGTTAAATTTGTGATCATGAAAATGATGTTGTATAATGGAAGAATGTATGTGGATGTGCATTTCTTTTTATAGCCGAATGGCCATGTGAATGTGTATGCATGTATGTGCATGTTACAATAAATGAGAAAAGTGATGAAAAATGCATGAAGTGATGGTTTTACGTGTGCTGGCCGAATGGACATTACGCATTAATGTCCATGTATGATGTGTTTATGGCAAGGAAATAATGTTATATGCATGGCTATGGATGGATATTAAATTGATATATATGTATGATGTAAGGAAAGTGGCTTATGTGAGTGCTTAGGACTTGATGCCGAATGGCCTCATGTTATGTCTATGCATGAATATGCATTATGTTAAGCATGTAATGGATGCTATATAATCACATGTATGTTATGATCATGAAAATGGCATTGAGATATTGATAATGCAATTATGAGCATATGATGATGAAATATGATTTAATATGTGATTTTATTATGAAATAATGTGTTTGATCATAAAAATAAGAATAATAATATATTTGTTTGGTTTAGTCATTTATTGGCTAAAGCAAAGTAATTATAAGCTATTTTAAACCTAATTAAGATGGTGTAACTAAAATAAATTGGTTAATTACCCATATGAGTAACAACCTAATTCAAATAGGTTAACTGATCAGCTAGGGGTTTATTAGTAGCTGCTAGGGTACTTCGATGCCTTCATTAATATTGGTTTGGTCTACAGGTCCACTAAATGTTTAACCTACAAGCCATTATTTTTTATCTTCGGATCCACGTTAGTAGATAAAGTTGGGGTTCATAAATGGTCGTAATGGCCATCATGCTATGTTTTTGTCTTTAGACATATACTATGCTTGGTCTCTGAGTCGTGTTATTTTTGACCTTCGAGTCTCATGCTATGTTTGATCTTCAGATCCACATTAGTAGATGGACCTTCAGGTTTATGGAGGTCGTATTAGCCATCCACCCCCGTTATCCATAGGATATGTGTTCTCTAATATGGGCATATTAAAATGAAAATAATGGAATTTGAAATATGAATGTTATCATGTATGATATGTATGTTTTATGTATATGTATAATGTGATTTCCATGTTAAACATGTGATTAATGTTAAGTTCATTATGTTATAACATACATGCATGTTTTGAAATGGATTATAAATATCATATAATGGATTTAGTCAGTTTGTATGACGATGTACAATAAAGGTATGGCATTATTGCAAAAGTTATTTCAATTACAACACTAAGCTATTGCTTAATGCATTATTTTTCTTTGCAATGCGTAGGTAAAAAAAATCATTAAGCTGAAGCCTCGGGACATCAAAACTGACCAAGAAAGCTTATCTTTTTGTATAGTTTGTTTGTATGTACTAGATTATGAAATGTATAACAAGGAAGCACTTATATATTGTATATGTCAAGTTATGGGCATAAACTGTGTTGTAATGTAAATGCAAGGCTATTAATGGTTTTGTAACCTCATTAAAGATTGTTTTAAAATGTTTTACTTGTATGATATATCTTCCTGAGGTTAAGCTTGTGTTTTGTGTTGTTAGCTTATTTGGAGTGATAAGAGGATCACAGAAGTGGGAGATTTTGTTTGAAATGTTTTAGAATTGCTTGTTTTTCATTACAGGTTACCATTCATTTTTGAGATAGTGTTCTAGTACAGTCATTATGCTGTCGGATTTTCGATATGAGGATTCCCAAATTTGTTCTTAAACTAAATTTTTGAAAAATTTTTTTTTCGTTAATTGGTATTTTCGAAAAGAAAGTATTTTAATAAGAATAAATAATAATATGTTTTAATATGTTAAGAGTTTATAGTTCGAATAGCATGCTTGTGTGTACACTCTCTATTCGGGTCCAGCAACCTGATTGGATAGAGGGTGTCACAAGAACATTTGCATTAACAAGTAAATTGAAAAGCTTAATTTTGTTAGTTGTGAAAGGAGAATAAAAGGTTAGCGGGAGCACGTTCATTTTCTTTAGTGTAGTGTGTTAATGATACATTGCTCATTGGGAATGACATACCAACATTGTAAAATACCAAGATTTGGTTATTTGAAAATTTCTTCCTAAAAAACTTGAAACAAGCAATTCATATATTGAGAATAAAGATTTATGAGAAAGATATAAGAAGTTGCTTGAGGTTTTCATGCCTGTATACATTGATACCTTTTAAAAAGGAATGATATTGTAACGTCCGCCGGTCGAAGTCTTATGAACAGTACCTTCGGAACCCGATTGATGTTCCCCGTGGTGCGGGTTATCATTTCAAGTCCGATGACTGGCATATTGGTCATAAAATTTTGACAGGCTGGAAAAGGGTCTAAACGAATGAATTAAAATTTTTAGCAGAACCAATAATTAATTATAGGTCATAAACTACCTATT